>OY283140.1:37403768-37675833 GCA_958299785.1 Medicago lupulina | reverse complement strand
GGTAACTTGCAGCTAATGAAGACTAGTAGGATGTCTGGCTCAAGTGTCTTAGGGCTCTGATATGTAACGGGATGGGGAATCATTGCGATGTTTTTCTTTCATTCCTTTATGTATCAATTTTGAAGAATGTTGTTGAAGTTTTTATTGTTGTTGAGGTTTAATGGTATCGAATAATGTTTATGACTGTTGGCGGCCTTTGTGCCAATTTATTGAAGTTGTTGATGTTGAAAATAATTTTCCGCTACAAATTATTAATTGTTATATTGTTGAATAAATAGTATATTAACTCTATTTATGAAATTTTGAAAAGCAGTGTAATGCTCCGTTTGTTGATTTACTTTGATTTATTATATTAATATTACGTTGTTGGGAAACGAGGTGTTACAACAACGGTCAGGCTCAGACCACACTTTGGGAAGCTGAAGGAAATCTCCGCTCTCAAAACGAAGAGGAATAGCCTTGATCGGCGTAACAGGATCCTTCGAAGGGGTCTCCACCCTCCTCCTCTTCACGGGCTCCTGCACCCTCTCCCCGGAACGGTCCCCCTTTTCCAAGTCCACCACCGGACTAGAGGTCGAACCTGGACCAGATTCATCCATGAGTTGGTCCACTGAGGGGACAATCTTATGCCACTTCCTGGCGGCGACCTTCTTATTTGCTTCATTTACAAGCACTTGAAGGTCCTTCATTCTTTCTGCAAACACAAAAGTTGGAAAAAACAAATCAGATACGAAGGAAAATGCATGGCAACAAGTCAAAATGAAATAAAAAGAGATATAACTACCAAGGCAATCATCTGGGTCCTGAAACACCACCAACTCATGGGTATTGATGAAGCGGGGCTCTGTTACTGGTGTCCCATCCGCATTCATCAATAGGTTTCCCCGTTTGTAAGTTTTAGTCTTCCGCGAAAAAGACTGAACAAACGCCCAAATCTTTTGGTAGGCGTCTTCTTCTTCCTCCTTCAAACTAGGAGCAGTCCGAGAAAAATTCTTTGGGTCAAGACGGAAATGGTCCTGCTTCCAGCACAAAGGAAAGAAAGGGCGACAAGATCCGTCCCTTGCCACACCCAAAAGGGTACTCAGAGCTGCCTCACTCTTTGGCCGTACCAAAAAGAAGCGCTCTTTAAAGCTCTGTACTTTGCCCGCGAAGATCTCAAACATCTTCTTGGTTTGACGGAAAGAGACCCAATCGTTTCCACGGTGTACGGTTAAAATGGCGAAGAAGACATTTTTGAAGACAGGAATCTTGAAGTACTCACACACCAATTCAAAGGTCCGCATTAAGGCATAAGAATTAGGGTGGATCTGGGAAGGCGACAACTTAGTCCAACGAAGCACCTCTCGTTGGAAATCAGAAAAAGGGAGTCGAAAACCCATGTCCTTGAAAACCACCTCATACATGGGAAAGACATGATTTTCATACTTCGAACACACTCAATCAGATGTGCTCGGAAGTACTACTTCCCAATCCTCAGATCTCCCTACATAACCGAAAGGAATTTCACCTGTACCACCCTCAGAGAACACTGATTCCGTCTCCAAAGATTCTTCCCTAGGCCAGGTGGAGGCCGACACGACAATTTCTTCGTTCACCATGGAAAACCTGAAAGAGCAAAGAAAAAGTGAATCCAACATTCAGATCCACCCTTCCTTCACCCATCAGGCCAGCCACGACGACGAAGGGATCGAACATCACCGCTAAAGAAAGTAAAAGGCGAAATCAATGGCTATCTACTATCGTCATTCCAGAAAACTCATTCCGAGGCAAACAAAATTGAAGCTTATGGAGAGAAGCTACAGCCTGTCGCCAATGTTTCTATCAAACAAACGCAGAAACAGACAACAAAATTCCTAAGACTCCTCTCACGTAGTGAAAGCCACCGTAACGAACGGCAGAAACAAGCGCGTCGGAATAACCTTTACCCTAAAAACATGCAATTCTACGGTTTCTTAAACAAGAAACTAGGGGAGTCAGGCATGAAAGTAAAGGGAAAAAGGATCATCAGAACATTACCTGTTACGATGAATGGAAACTGAACTTGAAGTGAAGAGTTGAAGGATCGGAAAGGCTTCGACTCTGAAAGAACTCTCAAAATTTTCTAAGGTTTCTGAGAAGTGAAGTAGTAGAAGTTCGAAACAAGTGTTTGAACTATTTATACCAACTTCACAAACCTTTCAAGACCCACGAAGCTACATTCCACTACAGACCGTCACATACAACTCTGGAGCCAAAGTGACAAACTCACGATTCAGATTTAATCAAACTATTCATCCAAGGGTCCTGGTGAATGATAGCCGTTCCTCAAACGTCAGGATTAAATCAACGGTGCTGATGACATCTCAAAAACACAAACCAAGAAGACACTCCAATCTATAGGTACTCAAGTGCCACAATAGCCTTTACACGTGTCATTTAGAAACCAAAGGTTCATGTCTTCTCAACCTTTCCCTCGAGACGTGAGCATTAAATGTAGGAATGACAATCGACCAAACTTCCTGACGAGGGAATCTTTTAATCCAACAAAAGAAATCGAGCATTCACATGCCGAACACATATCACTCTACAGGCGAACTTGTTTGGCTGAAGAAAAACGATACTTAAAGGATATCGAACACGGACCCTACACGTGCCCGCCCAATTCTCTCACAGCATTGCAGCCGCCAAGGACTATCAAGTCCCAAATCCGGGGCGCTCTCGCACGTCCTGCCCACTCGACTCTCTAGAGCGACTTTCTTTCCTTATTCGTTCCCGAGCATCAAATTATGCCCGCCCTTAAGTCATCACTCTTCATTAAGAGCAACGACTTGGGGGGCTATTGTTCTGGACCGGCCGAAAGGATCCTTGGCCCATTTACTTAGGCCTAATACAATCGAAAACCCAAATACCTCATTTGGCAACATTACTTGTGACACACCCTTTCCTTGCGAAGGGGGTGCACGGAGCAAGCAAGACCGGTTCAAACGAGCCCCAACGTCTCTTTGCACGTTCCTACAATAAACTCTTTGGCGGTTACACTTCCCACCATTTCTTAACCTCCAGAACCTGATGTGCCATTACAACGGCTCTACAACCTCCACCTCTATATATAGGGGACTCTTGGAAGTCCTCAAGGTAGAACATTTTCTTCCCCTCTAAACCCTCATTCTTTGATCTCTACTGACTTGAGCGTCAGAGCGCCTGCAGGTACACCCCCCCCCCCCCCCTCCGTTCCAAGGAGCATTCTGAAGCATTTCACCACCGTTCTAACCACTGCAATTAAAGCACCGACAATCCCCTTCTGATCAGGTACGATTAGTTACCATTTGTAACTAAATCTTTTTAGGTTAGAGTTCTAAGATGAACCTCTGTATATTTTTGTTGGATATTTATTTAATTTAATTTGTCGTTTATTTATTTATTTATGCTTTCGTCCACTATAGAGTTTTATTAGATTATAGTATTTATTTTTTTGAGATGTGCAACCTTAGATTAGGTACTTTGGTTGTGACAGGACCTAATATTGTGCTATCACTAACCGAATGCTTATATCTTGATATTTATATCCCTTTACTGATAACTATCTGTCTAGGAAGTAAGTGATTATTAATTAGCAAAAGATACCATAGGAATTGTTGACCCTAGACGTAGGTACCTAGTGGCTAAAACCCATTGGGTCGTATGGTGCATTACTGAAGCTAGAAATTAACTGGTTAGTAATTAGAGAAACAAGCACCTAGTTGTCCGACTTAAAGCTATAACCTAGTAAGTCCATTCTCTTGAAACCTTTAGTAAGGTAGACATATATTAGGGTTGCCCGTTTGTAGAACTACTAAGAAAGCGTAGAGTGATTGTGCTATGAGTGTCCTATGGGAACTTTGGCCTTCATTTCCTTGGGAAACACTGAAAAGTCAATTTAAGTTTATGTTTCAATTACCTTTGAATTAGAAAGACCCCGCACGTAAGGATCACTGTGCGATCAGCAAGTGCAGTTAGCCATCGGAGGGAAAGGCCTATTAAGTTACCCAGTGGCTAAAATCCATTGGGTCAGGTGGTGCCCTACCTATTTAGGAAACTCCCAACGACCTCATCACTTTTGTAGTCACCAAAAGATAAATAAGAACAACATTTAGATTACGTATTATCCAACCACAAATAAACAGATGAGATTTGAAAAATCCTAACTACTGCTTACTTTAATGCAACCAAAAACAGGTAAATACGCTCTGTTGCAAATAGATAAAAATTGCAACTAACTTTTATACTGTCAAACTTACAAAAATAAGTAACAAGAATTGTTCGGACGAAAGGACAATCCACGTGGATACGTTACTCTACTTACTACTTCACCACTTAATGTAAACGACTAGTACACTTGCCATGATCGAAGAAAAACATCGCTCAAGTTTTTGGCGCCGTTGTCGGGGATTGTTTATATTTTTGACTGAATAATTTGAATTTCTTATTTTTATTTATCTTTATTTTTCCGTATTTTTTTTTCAGTCATTTATTTATCCGCTTTTTATTTTTCTGTTTTCAAAAATTCAAAAATACCATAAAAATCAAAAATACCAAAAATATTTAGTCCTAGTTGAGTTATTTTATTTTTATTTTTAGAGTCTAGTTTTAGGTTTAGTTTATTTAATAGTTACTAACATAGTTAAAAAAAAATTGTTTTCCATTTAGTTTATTATTTCCACCTATTAATAACATTTTCATTTTTATTTTTCTTTTGTTTTTTTTTTCCATTTAGGAACTAACCCCATTCGTTTATTTTTTATTTTATTTTTTTAGAGTCATAGTTTAGGTTTTTATTTTATTTTCCGCATAGCATTTACGAGTCGTAGTAAAAATAACAAGTTGTTATAATATCTTTTTACGTTGTTCTAGTGGTGAAATTTTTAAACCGTTAGGTACCGCCACTTTACCATCAACAACTAAGAGATCGAAAATCTCATCGCATTTGGTTACATCGAACGTGTAAATTTTGGGAGTGTATCTATCATTTTGTGTTTCGGCAAGATTTTTCCTTTTGGATGGCCTCAATATTTTACATGTATAAGGAGGCCCTGATTTTAATTCAGCAAAGTTTATTTTGCCGTCTTCGACATTTTCATATGTTATGTCGAATTTTTGGTCTCTTTCATTTGTATCTACATAAGCAACCTTTTCTCTTCTGAACTTTTGAGTTCTAGCTTTCTCAGCCTTCGGTCTTTTGACCTGTCGAAATCTATCGGCCAGTTGGACCATATATCTCAAGTATTGAGTGTCGAATTTATTCCTAATGGAATAATCCAGATCACCAGCGGCCATTTCGACTAAATCACGTTTAGGCACTTGAGTAAAACATCTTGTCTTTAACAATATGAATCTATTCAAATAATCTTCAACAAATTCAGTTGATTGTCTTCTCACACTTGCTAACTACCTTTAGACTTATTCTAGATTGGCCCACGTAAAATTGTTCATGAAATAGCCTTTCTAATTGAGTGCAATGTTGAATGGAATGCGGTGCAAGCGTGGTAAACTACGTAAATGCATTATTTGTTAGAGAATTTGGACAAAAAATTTATGCTCTTCTCATTCTTTGCAATATCTCCAGCTTTCGTTAAATAACGTGCTATGTGTTCGACAGTAGATTCGTTAGTGTCACCAGCAAAAGTTGTGAACTTAGGAATTTTATAACTCCTAGGAATTTAAGTTTGTAGAACATATTCTGACAAAGGAGATACAAAATTTGGCCCATGTAAACCTACGTTTAAACCTTTTTGAGCCATGATATTTTCAACCAAAGTGGCTATATTATTATGTGTTATGAAATTTTGTTGTTGGACATTTCTAACAACTTCGTCTGCATCATGATCTCTACCTACCAAAATTACCTCTAGCTGTGCTTGTACCATTGGTTCGACTGGTTGAGGTAGAGGCATAGGTTTTTGTCTTTCAACAATGGGTCGACAATTTGCACAGGTTGAGTAATTTGGGCTTGAGGGATGTTTAGGATCTGTGGGATATGTTGATAGACAGTTTGTCGAGGGGCTGAAGAAATCTGCTATTATCCCCATTTGAGTGGCTAATGTTTGGTAACCCTGATTTGTGGTTTGAATTAAAGGGTTAAACATCGTACCAATTTGTTGTATCAACAAATTAACCATCTCATGATTTCTCTCATCCATTTGTTTCCTAAACAACATCATAGACTTTGTAGTTAAGGTTGGTAGAGCGCTTCTGCCAAAAACGCTAGAACTTGAAGGGCTATGTGTATTAAACGATGTAAATGGATTTACATGCTCTGTAAATTCAGGAATTTTATGAAAATTTTCCGTCGTTGAAGTTGGCATACCGTATGGTTGATCCCTAGAAAAGTTCTGCATATTTATGACCCTATCGTCAAATCTAGTCCTCACTTGGGGGTTAGGAGAAGTAGGGACACTTGTGGACATGGGTACACCATAAGTAAATGGTGGCACAAAGGTCCCTATTTCTGGTTGTGTCATTTGGGCAGTTATAGTTGGAGCAGTTGTAGGAGCGGTTACTCCCATTTCCTTCGAAACCGGCATGACCATGGTTGCCCCCAAGGCCGTTGGTACACTTGCACCCACTGCAGGGGTGGATGTTTGTGTGATTTGTGCTTGTGAGACGATTGCAATGATTGTGATGACATAGAAGCACCAGTATTCGAGGATTTAGTCATTTTATTCAAAGCTTTACCACTTCATAAATGCATGCACAAAGATGCGGATTTTCCTTAGGAAAGGTTTTACTTCAAATAGTTGCTAATCTTCAAAAAGATCGTTTCTGCAAGAAAGGTTTTCAAAAAAGTTTTGAAATTTTTTGGAAGATTATGACAATCTCTTCCCAGGGTTTTTTTTGCTTAAAAATGTACAATGGGATTTCTCCCAAAGGTTTTGAAAAAGGTTTTTTATTTAAAAAAAATTACAATGGAAATTTTTATCAAAGGATTTGAAAAAGACTACAATGGAAATTTCTTTCCAAGGTTTTTAAAATACAATGGAAATTACTCTTCATGGTTTTGTAAACAGTTTTTGAAAAAGATGCACAAACAGGGTCCAACTGGGCATCCCAATTTGTTTACCAGTGTTTTTGGTAAACAAATACCGACTGATTTGATTATAACAAGAAGGACCAAACCAAAGATCTTATGACATGTTGTGCATTCTGTTGTTGTGCGTTCATGGAGTTCATAGGTTCCTTAACAAACGGGACGAGACCGTGTCGCGTCTTTCGACAGCTTTTAAAAAAGACAAAGGAGCATTAAGTTTAAATTGCAGAAACTTAAAGAAAAGAAAAAATACAAATGCAAGTACATTAAAAATAAAAGTGACCTGATAAATCCTTTACATACATTCTTTATGACTCTTTTTTCTCGCGCCGGTACTTCGACTGTTTTAGAATTTTGTATAGGCGATTTGCGACCCGTTTTCCCTATGGAAAACTCTTATTTATACATCGGAAATAAGTGGAAAGAAACTAATCTCATGATCAGAACTCCTTCCATGTAGACAACCGCTTATCTCCGACATTCTCCCTTGAGGAAACCGCTTCTCTTTTGAAATTTGATTCTTCCCTCTCCAAAGGCAGTTTCTTGACTTCAACGGCTTCACCTCTTGCTCTGTATCTTGTCGAAATTCAAAGCTTTGATACTTTTTACGCTTAGTCCAACATATCGTTGAACTCCTTTGATTGAAGAAAAAGTCTTTGATTCCTGCAAGAGTAAAGGTCAACTAATGTTGACCACATTAAATGAGGCTGGTGAAAATACCAAGTAACAATGGGTCATAATTATTTTGATTGATTTGTGAAGATTGATGATTATATGTGTTGATTTTGGGTATATGAAATTTCTTGAAAACTTGTTGTCAATGCTTAAATTTCATTGTCGATATATGTTAAGTTGTTTACTTTGATATTTTAGCTTAAATTGGTGAAAATGATGATGTTGTTGTTCAATAATGTTGAATTCATGATTTATGTTCCATAAATGTTGTATATGTTTTTGTTGAGAATCCATGATATTGGTTGGAATAAATGTGATGTTTGGTTAAGTTGTTGTGTTTTGGTATTTTTTATGAAAATGGGTCAAAAGACGAGAATTATGATTTTGAATGGATTCATAGAGTTGTTATGATGGATTGGATTTAGTAGAATTTTTGATTTTAATTGTTCTGTTTTGGAGAGGAATCATTTGGGAGCAAATCAGGTTTTTGAGGTAAAAGTCGTTTTAAGCACTTTTGAGAAATAAGTCATTTTGAGTGATTTGAATTAAGTTTTTTTAGGTTAGAAAACTATATTTTGGGGTGATTATTGACTGTTTAAGTGTTTGGAATGAATTCAGTGAAGATTATTTAATTATTTGATTTATTTGAGAAATTGCTATATATTTTTATATATATTATGCGATGTTAAGTGAAGATTTAATATGATTTTATGCGACGTGGTGACTTATTTTATTGTTTAATAAAATAAGATTTGAAAATAAAATAAAATATTTAGTTGTGGGTTAGTTTTGGATTTTAGAGAGTTATGTGGGAGAAAGAGTAAATAAGATAAGATTTGTTGGGAGTATATAAAGGGAAAATTAGGTCAAGAGAGTCAGTACGCGTTGTCAGAGTTTTGGAAAAAAGAGGAAAACGGCCAAGTGAAGAGAAGTGACCTTGAGGGCTGCGATTTTCTGCTTATTATCAGGTAAGGGTGAGCCTAGCATTTAATTATATTGATCTGTAATGCACCTAATCAGGATTAACAACATAGGATTGGATTTTGAGAGAATTGGAAATAGGTTAAAATTGAGGAAAAACCATGAATTAGGCTATGAAGCTGTGAAACAGAGTTAGAAATTGAGTACAGAACGTAGATTAACCTTAATGATGATGTTTGTGAGAGATTAGATGATTTAGATGATGAATTTGGGAACCCTTTGTGTGATTTTCGCAGAACCCGTAGGCAACCTGTTCATCGCTCGCCTAGGCGAGCTATGCAACTCGCCGCGGCGAGTAGACCTAGTTTACTCGCGAGGCGAGCAACCCAGCTCGCCATAGCGAGCAGTACCCTAGAGCTCGCAAGGCGAGCACTCCAACTCGCCATAGCGAGCAGGCCTAAGTTACTCGCGAGGCGAGCATTCCCACTCGCCATAGCGAGTTGTGTCAGAACCCAGAACCCTGTTCTGTTTGCGAACTGTTTCACATATAACCTTGAGAGATGACCTTTGGGTAGCTTCTGGGACTTTTAATGATGTTTAATACAATCTGTAATGATGTTACATGATGATTGAGATTGTTTAAGATGTTTTTATGAAGCTTATGTGTGAAATATGAATCAATTAAGTTATGGATGTTTGATTTACTTGCGATGCTTGCACTATGATTGCCATCTGTACGATGTACTTGCTGCCATGTTGCTATTTACTTTTGTATAGTTGCTGCATGTGTCAGTCCTTGATGATTAAGATGTTTTTGCGACGTTTAAGATGTTAACTTGTTTAAGTTAAAAGTGTTGAGTCTGATGCATACTCATTCTATGATGGGGGCTTATGCCCTGGAGTTTTTACTCACCAGCGACGAGGGCTTATGCCCTGGAGCTTTGCTCACCAGCGACGAAGGCTTATGCCTTGGAGTATATTTATGCTCATAGCGACGAGGGCTCATGCCCTGGATTGGTACCACATGCATATAAGACGTAGGGTTGCATAGTCAAGTGATGATGTCGAGTCGTGTCGTCTAAGATGTTTACTAATATGTTTATGATGTTGATTATGACGCTGCTAAATGATGTGTTGTTTATGTTGATGTTCTAAATGCTAGATGATTATCTGTGATATGATGAATTATGTTTGGTTGTTGAATTGTGATTAATTAATTACATGATTAATATAATTATTTGTGAATCTCACCCCTTCTGCTGGAATTGCCGCCTCGTGGGCAAGTGCAGGTAACCAAGATTAGGTGCAGACGTGTGAGGATTTCTGCAGTTGAGTCTAGGTGCTCTGATACGTAACGGGATGGGGAAACTTTGCTTATATTTTCTCTGTTCCTTGCGTATTATGCTATTGATATGATTATGTTATTTTGAAGATTTTATTAAGACGTTGTGAGGCCTGTGTGCCAAAGACTTTTCTTCATGAGATGATTTTATGAATTTCCGCTGCAATAATTGAGTAATATTTACGAATATTTTATGAGGATTTAATGATTATTTATTCATTAACATGAGATGTTTTAGAAATGTGATGCCCTGTTTATGTGCTTACTCTGATGCATGCTACCTTTTTTTAAAGAAATTTTTATGTTGGGAAAACGGGGTGTTACAATTGGTATCAGAGCAGGTCGGTCCGTCCGGCCAAGTAGAGAGTCGAGTGACGTTGTCTTAGAGTTAGAATAGTATTATTGTATTATTCTAACTTATGTTTGTTTTGTTAAGGATTAAGATGGCTGGAAGAAATGACGCTGCAATTGCTGCTGCCTTGGAAGCTGTTGCTCAAGCTGTGGGACAACAGCCAAATGCGAATGCTGGTGCTGGTGCGGAGGTCCGTATGCTGGAGACCTTCTTGAGAAACCATCCTCCTACCTTCAAGGGGAGATATGATCCGGATGGAGCCCAGACGTGGCTCAAAGAGATAGAGAGAGTGTTCAGGGTGATGCAGTGCACGGAGGTGCAGAAGGTGCGTTTCGGTACGCACATGCTGGCTGAGGAGGCGGACGATTGGTGGATTAGTCTTCTACCTACCTTGGAGCAGGACGGTGCTGAGGTGACCTGGGCAGTGTTTAAGAGAGAGTTCCTCAACAGATATTTTCCTGAGGATGTGCGGGGCAAGAAAGAGATTGAGTTCCTGGAGCTAAAGCAAGGGAGCATGTCTGTGACTGAATATGCTGCAAAATTTGTGGAGCTGGCCAAGTTTTATCCACACTACTCTGCTGAGACCGCCGAATTTTCTAAGTGTATTAAGTTTGAGAACGGATTGCGAGCTGATATCAAGAGGGCTATAGGGTATCAGAAGATTAGAAACTTTTCCGAGTTAGTGAGCAGCTGCAGGATTTACGAGGAAGACACGAAGGCTCATTATAAGGTGGTTAATGAGAGGAAAGGAAAGGGGCAGCAAAGTCGTCCTAAGCCCTACAGTGCCCCTGCAGATAAGGGCAAACAGCGAGTTAATGATGAGAGGAGACCTGTGAAGAAAGATGCTCCTGCTGAGATAGTTTGCTATACTTGTGGCGTGAAAGGCCATAAGAGTAATGCTTGTCCTGGAGAGGTGAATAGGTGTTTTCGTTGTGGCAAGAAGGGTCATACTACTGCGGATTGCAAGCGTGGGGATATTGTATGCTTTAATTGCAATGAGGAAGGTCACATTGGGTCCCAGTGCACACAACCTAAGAAGACTCAGACTACTGGGAGAGTTTTTGCCTTGACTGGTACGCAGACGGAGAGCGAGGATCGCTTGATCAGAGGTACTTGTTATTTTGATAATATACCATTAGTTGCTATTATTGATACTGGTGCCACACATTGTTTTGTTGCTCTTGATTGTGCTGCTAAGTTGAATCTTGTTGTATCTGATATGAATGGGGAGATGGTTGTCGAAACTCCAGCTAAGGGTTCGGTGACTACTTCCCTTGTGTGTTTAAGATGTCCTGTGTCTATGTTTGGTCGTGATTTTGAGATTGATTTAGTGTGTCTACCGTTGGTTGGGATGGATGTGATCTTGGGGATGAATTGGTTAGAGTACAATCATGTTCTGATTAATTGTTTTAGCAAGACGGTGCATTTTTCTTCTCCCGAGGAAGAGAGTGGCGCAGAGTTCCTATCTACTAAACAGTTGAAGCAGTTGGAACGCGATGGAATTATGATGTTTTCCTTGATGGCGTCCTTATCTATTGAGAATCAGGCAGTGATTGATAAGCTACAAGTGGTATGCAACTTTCCTGAAGTTTTCCCGGATGAGATTCCTGATGTGCCTCCGGAAAGAGAAGTTGAATTTACGATTGATCTTGTTCCTATGACGCCTTATCGTATGTCAGCTTCTGAGTTGGCGGAGCAGAAGAAACAGTTAGAGGATTTGCTTGATAAGAAGTTCGTGAGACCAAGTGTTTCACCGTGGGGAGCCCCAGTGTTGTTAGTCAAGAAGAAAGATGGAAGTATGAGGTTGTGCATCGACTATCGTCAGTTGAATAAAGTAACGATAAAGAATAGGTATCCACTTCCGAGAATTGACGACTTGATGGATCAGTTGGTGGGTGCTTGTGTATTTAGCAAGATAGATTTGAGATCGGGTTACCATCAGATTAAAGTGAAAGATGAGGATATGCAGAAGACAGCGTTTAGAACGCGATATGGACATTATGAGTATAGGGTGATGCCTTTCGGTGTTACTAACGCACCTGGCGTATTTATGGAGTATATGAATAGGATCTTCCATGCTTATTTGGATCGTTTTGTTGTGGTATTCATCGACGATATTCTGGTTTACTCTAAAACTGAAGAAGAACATGCGGAGCATTTGAAGATCGTCTTGCAAGTGTTGAAAGAGAAGAAGCTTTTTGCTAAGTTGTCTAAGTGTGAGTTCTGATTGAAAGAAGTAAGTTTTCTTGGTCATGTTATTTCTGGCGATGGCATTGCGGTTGATCCGTCTAAAGTTGAAGCGGTATCGCAATGGGAGACTCCGAAGTCGGTTACTGAGATTAGAAGCTTCTTGGGTCTAACTGGTTATTATCGAAGGTTTATAGAGGGATTTTCTAAGTTGGCTCTTCCGTTAACGCAGTTGACGTGTAAAGGTAAATCTTTTGTGTGGGATGTTCATTGTGAGAACAGTTTTAATGAGTTGAAGAAACGTTTGACGACGGCTCCAGTTTTGATTTTGCCGAAGCCCGATGAACCTTTTGTGGTATATTGTGATGCGTCCAAGTTGGGTTTAGGTGGTGTTCTTATGCAAGATGGTAAGGTAGTAGCGTATGCTTCAAGGCAATTGAGGATTCATGAGAAGAATTATCCGACGCATGACTTAGAGTTGGCGGCTGTGGTCTTTGTATTGAAAATATGGAGACATTACTTGTATGGTTCGAGGTTTGAAGTGTTTAGTGATCACAAGAGTTTGAAGTACTTGTTTGACCAAAAGGAATTGAATATGAGGCAGCGAAGGTGGCTTGAATTGTTAAAAGATTATGACTTTGGTTTGAATTATCATCCGGGCAAAGCTAATGGGGTTGCAGATGCCTTGAGTAGGAAGACTTTGCATATGTCTGCCATGATGGTGAAGGAATTCGAGTTGTTGGAACAGTTTAGAGATTTGAGTTTAATCTGTGAGAGAACACCTCAGAGTGTAAAGCTTGGGATGCTGAAGATTGATAGTGATTTCTTGAAGAGTCAAAGAGGCGCAGAAAGAAGATGTCAAGTTTGTGGACTTGTTGGTTGCTAGTAATCAGACGGAAGATAGTGATTTTAGAGTTGATGATCAAGGAGTGTTGAGATTTCGAGGTAGGATTTGCATTCCTGATAATGAGGAAATGAAGAAGACGATTCTTGCAGAGAGTCATAGAAGTAGCTTGAGTATTCATCCGGGAGCTACGAAGATGTATCATGATTTAAAGAAGATGTTTTGGTGGTCTGGTTTGAAACGTGACGTGGCACAGTTTGTTTATTCTTGTTTGGTTTGTCAGAAATCGAAGGTTGAGCATCAGAAACCTGCTGGTATGATGGTGCCATTAGATGTGCCAGAGTGGAAATGGGATAGTATATCCATGGATTTTGTGACGAGCTTGCCGAATACTCCTAAAGGGAATGACGCTATTTGGGTGATTGTTGATAGATTGACGAAGTCGGCTCATTTTCTACCGATTAATATTACTTTTCCTGTTGCCCAGTTGGCAGAGATTTACGTCAAGGAGATTGTGAAGTTGCATGGTGTTCCTTCGAGCATCGTATCAGATAGAGACCCGAGGTTTACTTCTAGGTTTTGGAAGAGTTTGCAAGAGGCTTTAGGTTCTCAGTTGAGGTTGAGTTCGGCTTATCATCCGCAGACAGATGGTCAGTCGGAAAGGACGATTCAGTTGTTGGAAGATTTGTTGAGAGTGTGTGTACTTGAGCAAGGAGGGACTTGGGATAGTCATCTTCCATTGATAGAGTTCACGTACAACAACAGTTATCATTCGAGTATTGGGATGGCACCCTTTGAGGCTTTGTATGGGCGGAGATGCAGAACTCCGTTGTGTTGGTTTGAGTCAGGCGAGAATGTGATGTTAGGACCAGAGATTGTTCAACAGACTACTGAGAAAGTAAGAATGATCCAAGAGAAGATGAAAGCGTCGCAGAGTCGACAAAAGAGTTATCATGACAAGCGTAGAAAGGACCTTGAGTTCCAAGAGGGAGATCATGTGTTCCTGAGAGTGACTCCTATGACCGGTGTTGGACGTGCATTGAAGTCAAAGAAGTTAACCCCGAAGTTTATTGGTCCATATCAGATATCAGAGAGGATTGGGGCGGTGGCCTATCGTGTTGGATTGCCACCACATTTCTCGAATTTGCACGACGTGTTCCATGTGTCGCAACTGAGGAAGTATGTTCCAGATCCGTCTCATGTGATCCAGAGTGATGATGTGCAAGTTAGGGACAACCTTACGGTTGAGACCTTACCGGTGAGAATTGATGACAGAAAGACGAAGACGCTGAGGGGCAAGGAGATACCTCTCGTTAGAGTCCTTTGGTCGGGAGCGACCGGCGAAAGCTTGACGTGGGAATTGGAGAGTAAGATGCTAGAGTCGTATCCTGAGTTGTTTGCTTGAGGTAATTTTCGAGGACGAAAATCTTTTAAGTTGGGGAGAGTTGTAACGCCCATTTTTGATTATTTAATTATTTGATTTATTTGAGAAATTGCTATATATTTTTATATATATTATGCGATGTTAAGTGAAGATTTAATATGATTTTATGCGACGTGGTGACTTATTTTATTGTTTAATAAAATAAGATTTGAAAATAAAATAAAATATTTAGTTGTGGGTTAGTTTTGGATTTTAGAGAGTTATGTGGGAGAAAGAGTAAATAAGATAAGATTTGTTGGGAGTATATAAAGGGAAAATTAGGTCAAGAGAGTCAGTACGCGTTGTCAGAGTTTTGGAAAAAAGAGGAAAACGGCCAAGTGAAGAGAAGTGACCTTGAGGGCTGCGATTTTCTGCTTATTATCAGGTAAGGGTGAGCCTAGCATTTAATTATATTGATCTGTAATGCACCTAATCAGGATTAACAACATAGGATTGGATTTTGAGAGAATTGGAAATAGGTTAAAATTGAGGAAAAACCATGAATTAGGCTATGAAGCTGTGAAACAGAGTTAGAAATTGAGTACAGAACGTAGATTAACCTTAATGATGATGTTTCTGAGAGATTAGATGATTTAGATGATGAATTTGGGAACCCTTTGTGTGATTTTCGCAGAACCCGTAGGCAACCTGTTCATCGCTCGCCTAGGCGAGCTATGCAACTCGCCGCGGCGAGTAGACCTAGTTTACTCGCGAGGCGAGCAACCCAGCTCGCCATAGCGAGCAGTACCCTAGAGCTCGCAAGGCGAGCACTCCAACTCGCCATAGCGAGCAGGCCTAAGTTACTCGCGAGGCGAGCATTCCCACTCGCCATAGCGAGTTGTGTCAGAACCCAGAACCCTGTTCTGTTTGCGAACTGTTTCACATATAACCTTGAGAGATGACCTTTGGGTAGCTTCTGGGACTTTTAATGATGTTTAATACAATCTGTAATGATGTTACATGATGATTGAGATTGTTTAAGATGTTTTTATGAAGCTTATGTGTGAAATATGAATCAATTAAGTTATGGATGTTTGATTTACTTGCGATGCTTGCACTATGATTGCCATCTGTACGATGTACTTGCTGCCATGTTGCTATTTACTTTTGTATAGTTGCTGCATGTGTCAGTCCTTGATGATTAAGATGTTTTTGCGACGTTTAAGATGTTAACTTGTTTAAGTTAAAAGTGTTGAGTCTGATGCATACTCATTCTATGATGGGGGCTTATGCCCTGGAGTTTTTACTCACCAGCGACGAGGGCTTATGCCCTGGAGCTTTGCTCACCAGCGACGAAGGCTTATGCCTTGGAGTATATTTATGCTCATAGCGACGAGGGCTCATGCCCTGGATTGGTACCACATGCATATAAGACGTAGGGTTGCATAGTCAAGTGATGATGTCGAGTCGTGTCGTCTAAGATGTTTACTAATATGTTTATGATGTTGATTATGACGCTGCTAAATGATGTGTTGTTTATGTTGATGTTCTAAATGCTAGATGATTATCTGTGATATGATGAATTATGTTTGGTTGTTGAATTGTGATTAATTAATTACATGATTAATATAATTATTTGTGAATCTCACCCCTTCTGCTGGAATTGCCGCCTCGTGGGCAAGTGCAGGTAACCAAGATTAGGTGCAGACGTGTGAGGATTTCTGCAGTTGAGTCTAGGTGCTCTGATACGTAACGGGATGGGGAAACTTTGCTTATATTTTCTCTGTTCCTTGCGTATTATGCTATTGATATGATTATGTTATTTTGAAGATTTTATTAAGACGTTGTGAGGCCTGTGTGCCAAAGACTTTTCTTCATGAGATGATTTTATGAATTTCCGCTGCAATAATTGAGTAATATTTACGAATATTTTATGAGGATTTAATGATTATTTATTCATTAACATGAGATGTTTTAGAAATGTGATGCCCTGTTTATGTGCTTACTCTGATGCATGCTACCTTTTTTTAAAGAAATTTTTATGTTGGGAAAACGGGGTGTTACAATTGGTATCAGAGCAGGTCGGTCCGTCCGGCCAAGTAGAGAGTCGAGTGACGTTGTCTTAGAGTTAGAATAGTATTATTGTATTATTCTAACTTATGTTTGTTTTGTTAAGGATTAAGATGGCTGGAAGAAATGACGCTGCAATTGCTGCTGCCTTGGAAGCTGTTGCTCAAGCTGTGGGACAACAGCCAAATGCGAATGCTGGTGCTGGTGCGGAGGTCCGTATGCTGGAGACCTTCTTGAGAAACCATCCTCCTACCTTCAAGGGGAGATATGATCCGGATGGAGCCCAGACGTGGCTCAAAGAGATAGAGAGAGTGTTCAGGGTGATGCAGTGCACGGAGGTGCAGAAGGTGCGTTTCGGTACGCACATGCTGGCTGAGGAGGCGGACGATTGGTGGATTAGTCTTCTACCTACCTTGGAGCAGGACGGTGCTGAGGTGACCTGGGCAGTGTTTAAGAGAGAGTTCCTCAACAGATATTTTCCTGAGGATGTGCGGGGCAAGAAAGAGATTGAGTTCCTGGAGCTAAAGCAAGGGAGCATGTCTGTGACTGAATATGCTGCAAAATTTGTGGAGCTGGCCAAGTTTTATCCACACTACTCTGCTGAGACCGCCGAATTTTCTAAGTGTATTAAGTTTGAGAACGGATTGCGAGCTGATATCAAGAGGGCTATAGGGTATCAGAAGATTAGAAACTTTTCCGAGTTAGTGAGCAGCTGCAGGATTTACGAGGAAGACACGAAGGCTCATTATAAGGTGGTTAATGAGAGGAAAGGAAAGGGGCAGCAAAGTCGTCCTAAGCCCTACAGTGCCCCTGCAGATAAGGGCAAACAGCGAGTTAATGATGAGAGGAGACCTGTGAAGAAAGATGCTCCTGCTGAGATAGTTTGCTATACTTGTGGCGTGAAAGGCCATAAGAGTAATGCTTGTCCTGGAGAGGTGAATAGGTGTTTTCGTTGTGGCAAGAAGGGTCATACTACTGCGGATTGCAAGCGTGGGGATATTGTATGCTTTAATTGCAATGAGGAAGGTCACATTGGGTCCCAGTGCACACAACCTAAGAAGACTCAGACTACTGGGAGAGTTTTTGCCTTGACTGGTACGCAGACGGAGAGCGAGGATCGCTTGATCAGAGGTACTTGTTATTTTGATAATATACCATTAGTTGCTATTATTGATACTGGTGCCACACATTGTTTTGTTGCTCTTGATTGTGCTGCTAAGTTGAATCTTGTTGTATCTGATATGAATGGGGAGATGGTTGTCGAAACTCCAGCTAAGGGTTCGGTGACTACTTCCCTTGTGTGTTTAAGATGTCCTGTGTCTATGTTTGGTCGTGATTTTGAGATTGATTTAGTGTGTCTACCGTTGGTTGGGATGGATGTGATCTTGGGGATGAATTGGTTAGAGTACAATCATGTTCTGATTAATTGTTTTAGCAAGACGGTGCATTTTTCTTCTCCCGAGGAAGAGAGTGGCGCAGAGTTCCTATCTACTAAACAGTTGAAGCAGTTGGAACGCGATGGAATTATGATGTTTTCCTTGATGGCGTCCTTATCTATTGAGAATCAGGCAGTGATTGATAAGCTACAAGTGGTATGCAACTTTCCTGAAGTTTTCCCGGATGAGATTCCTGATGTGCCTCCGGAAAGAGAAGTTGAATTTACGATTGATCTTGTTCCTATGACGCCTTATCGTATGTCAGCTTCTGAGTTGGCGGAGCAGAAGAAACAGTTAGAGGATTTGCTTGATAAGAAGTTCGTGAGACCAAGTGTTTCACCGTGGGGAGCCCCAGTGTTGTTAGTCAAGAAGAAAGATGGAAGTATGAGGTTGTGCATCGACTATCGTCAGTTGAATAAAGTAACGATAAAGAATAGGTATCCACTTCCGAGAATTGACGACTTGATGGATCAGTTGGTGGGTGCTTGTGTATTTAGCAAGATAGATTTGAGATCGGGTTACCATCAGATTAAAGTGAAAGATGAGGATATGCAGAAGACAGCGTTTAGAACGCGATATGGACATTATGAGTATAGGGTGATGCCTTTCGGTGTTACTAACGCACCTGGCGTATTTATGGAGTATATGAATAGGATCTTCCATGCTTATTTGGATCGTTTTGTTGTGGTATTCATCGACGATATTCTGGTTTACTCTAAAACTGAAGAAGAACATGCGGAGCATTTGAAGATCGTCTTGCAAGTGTTGAAAGAGAAGAAGCTTTTTGCTAAGTTGTCTAAGTGTGAGTTCTGATTGAAAGAAGTAAGTTTTCTTGGTCATGTTATTTCTGGCGATGGCATTGCGGTTGATCCGTCTAAAGTTGAAGCGGTATCGCAATGGGAGACTCCGAAGTCGGTTACTGAGATTAGAAGCTTCTTGGGTCTAGCTGGTTATTATCGAAGGTTTATAGAGGGATTTTCTAAGTTGGCTCTTCCGTTAACGCAGTTGACGTGTAAAGGTAAATCTTTTGTGTGGGATGTTCATTGTGAGAACAGTTTTAATGAGTTGAAGAAACGTTTGACGACGGCTCCAGTTTTGATTTTGCCGAAGCCCGATGAACCTTTTGTGGTATATTGTGATGCGTCCAAGTTGGGTTTAGGTGGTGTTCTTATGCAAGATGGTAAGGTAGTAGCGTATGCTTCAAGGCAATTGAGGATTCATGAGAAGAATTATCCGACGCATGACTTAGAGTTGGCGGCTGTGGTCTTTGTATTGAAAATATGGAGACATTACTTGTATGGTTCGAGGTTTGAAGTGTTTAGTGATCACAAGAGTTTGAAGTACTTGTTTGACCAAAAGGAATTGAATATGAGGCAGCGAAGGTGGCTTGAATTGTTAAAAGATTATGACTTTGGTTTGAATTATCATCCGGGCAAAGCTAATGGGGTTGCAGATGCCTTGAGTAGGAAGACTTTGCATATGTCTGCCATGATGGTGAAGGAATTCGAGTTGTTGGAACAGTTTAGAGATTTGAGTTTAATCTGTGAGAGAACACCTCAGAGTGTAAAGCTTGGGATGCTGAAGATTGATAGTGATTTCTTGAAGAGTATCAAAGAGGCGCAGAAAGAAGATGTCAAGTTTGTGGACTTGTTGGTTGCTAGTAATCAGACGGAAGATAGTGATTTTAGAGTTGATGATCAAGGAGTGTTGAGATTTCGAGGTAGGATTTGCATTCCTGATAATGAGGAAATGAAGAAGACGATTCTTGCAGAGAGTCATAGAAGTAGCTTGAGTATTCATCCGGGAGCTACGAAGATGTATCATGATTTAAAGAAGATGTTTTGGTGGTCTGGTTTGAAACGTGACGTGGCACAGTTTGTTTATTCTTGTTTGGTTTGTCAGAAATCGAAGGTTGAGCATCAGAAACCTGCAGGTATGATGGTGCCATTAGATGTGCCAGAGTGGAAATGGGATAGTATATCCATGGATTTTGTGACGAGCTTGCCGAATACTCCTAAAGGGAATGACGCTATTTGGGTGATTGTTGATAGATTGACGAAGTCGGCTCATTTTCTACCGATTAATATTACTTTTCCTGTTGCCCAGTTGGCAGAGATTTACGTCAAGGAGATTGTGAAGTTGCATGGTGTTCCTTCGAGCATCGTATCAGATAGAGACCCGAGGTTTACTTCTAGGTTTTGGAAGAGTTTGCAAGAGGCTTTAGGTTCTCAGTTGAGGTTGAGTTCGGCTTATCATCCGCAGACAGATGGTCAGTCGGAAAGGACGATTCAGTTGTTGGAAGATTTGTTGAGAGTGTGTGTACTTGAGCAAGGAGGGACTTGGGATAGTCATCTTCCATTGATAGAGTTCACGTACAACAACAGTTATCATTCGAGTATTGGGATGGCACCCTTTGAGGCTTTGTATGGGCGGAGATGCAGAACTCCGTTGTGTTGGTTTGAGTCAGGCGAGAATGTGATGTTAGGACCAGAGATTGTTCAACAGACTACTGAGAAAGTAAGAATGATCCAAGAGAAGATGAAAGCGTCGCAGAGTCGACAAAAGAGTTATCATGACAAGCGTAGAAAGGACCTTGAGTTCCAAGAGGGAGATCATGTGTTCCTGAGAGTGACTCCTATGACCGGTGTTGGACGTGCATTGAAGTCAAAGAAGTTAACCCCGAAGTTTATTGGTCCATATCAGATATCAGAGAGGATTGGGGCGGTGGCCTATCGTGTTGGATTGCCACCACATTTCTCGAATTTGCACGACGTGTTCCATGTGTCGCAACTGAGGAAGTATGTTCCGGATCCGTCTCATGTGATCCAGAGTGATGATGTGCAAGTTAGGGACAACCTTACGGTTGAGACCTTACCGGTGAGAATTGATGACAGAAAGACGAAGACGCTGAGGGGCAAGGAGATACCTCTCGTTAGAGTCGTTTGGTCGGGAGCGACCGACGAAAGCTTGACGTGGGAATTGGAGAGTAAGATGCTAGAGTCGTATCCTGAGTTGTTTGCTTGAGGTAATTTTCGAGGACGAAAATCTTTTAAGTTGGGGAGAGTTGTAACGCCCATTTTTGATTATTTAATTATTTGATTTATTTGAGAAATTGCTATATATTTTTATATATATTATGCGATGTTAAGTGAAGATTTAATATGATTTTATGCGACGTGGTGACTTATTTTATTGTTTAATAAAATAAGATTTGAAAATAAAATAAAATATTTAGTTGTGGGTTAGTTTTGGATTTTAGAGAGTTATGTGGGAGAAAGAGTAAATAAGATAAGATTTGTTGGGAGTATATAAAGGGAAAATTAGGTCAAGAGAGTCAGTACGCGTTGTCAGAGTTTTGGAAAAAAGAGGAAAACGGCCAAGTGAAGAGAAGTGACCTTGAGGGCTGCGATTTTCTGCTTATTATCAGGTAAGGGTGAGCCTAGCATTTAATTATATTGATCTGTAATGCACCTAATCAGGATTAACAACATAGGATTGGATTTTGAGAGAATTGGAAATAGGTTAAAATTGAGGAAAAACCATGAATTAGGCTATGAAGCTGTGAAACAGAGTTAGAAATTGAGTACAGAACGTAGATTAACCTTAATGATGATGTTTCTGAGAGATTAGATGATTTAGATGATGAATTTGGGAACCCTTTGTGTGATTTTCGCAGAACCCGTAGGCAACCTGTTCATCGCTCGCCTAGGCGAGCTATGCAACTCGCCGCGGCGAGTAGACCTAGTTTACTCGCGAGGCGAGCAACCCAGCTTGCCATAGCGAGCAGTACCCTAGAGCTCGCGAGGCGAGCACTCCAACTCGCCATAGCGAGCAGGCCTAAGTTACTCGCGAGGCGAGCATTCCCACTCGCCATAACGAGTTGTGTCAGAACCCAGAACCCTGTTCTGTTTGCGAACTGTTTCGCATATAACCTTGAGAGATGACCTTTGGGTAGCTTCTGGGACTTTTAATGATGTTTAATACAATCTGTAATGATGTTACATGATGATTGAGATTGTTTAAGATGTTTTTATGAAGCTTATGTGTGAAATATGAATCAATTAAGTTATGGATGTTTGATTTACTTGCGATGCTTGCACTATGATTGCCATCTGTACGATGTACTTGCTACCATGTTGCTATTTACTTTTGTATAGTTGCTGCATGTGTCAGTCCTTGATGATTAAGATGTTTTTGCGACGTTTAAGATGTTAACTTGTTTAAGTTAAAAGTGTTGAGTCTCATGCATACTCATTCTATGATGGGGGCTTATGCCCTGGAGTTTTTACTCACCAGCGACGAGGGCTTATGCCCTGGAGCTTTGCTCACCAGCGACGAAGGCTTATGCCTTGGAGTATATTTATGCTCATAGCGACGAGGGCTCATGCCCTGGATTGGTACCACATGCATATAAGACGTAGGGTTGCATAGTCAAGTGATGATGTCGAGTCGTGTCGTCTAAGATGTTTACTAATATGTTTATGATGTTGATTATGACGCTGCTAAATGATGTGTTGTTTATGTTGATGTTCTAAATGCTAGATGATTATCTGTGATATGATGAATTATGTTTGGTTGTTGAATTGTGATTAATTAATTACATGATTAATATAATTATTTGTGAATCTCACCCCTTCTGCTGGAATTGCCGCCTCGTGGGCAAGTGCAGGTAACCAAGATTAGGTGCAGACGTGTGAGGATTTCTGCAGTTGAGTCTAGGTGCTCTGATACGTAACGGGATGGGGAAACTTTGCTTATATTTTCTCTGTTCCTTGCGTATTATGCTATTGATATGATTATGTTATTTTGAAGATTTTATTAAGACGTTGTGAGGCCTGTGTGCCAAAGACTTTTCTTCATGAGATGATTTTATGAATTTCCGCTGCAATAATTGAGTAATATTTACGAATATTTTATGAGGATTTAATGATTATTTATTCATTAACATGAGATGTTTTAGAAATGTGATGCCCTGTTTATGTGCTTACTCTGATGCATGCTACCTTTTTTTAAAGAAATTTTTATGTTGGGAAAACGGGGTGTTACATTTTGCCTGTGCAAAAGTGCACATACTGTGCGTTCTCTGAGTGGTCCAAAACGACGTTTTTTCGTACTTTTAAAGTTCCAAATGTATCTCTATGAGTCCCTAACACCTAAACCTACTTGATTATAGTGTAATTGAGCTTAAATTATTGGATTAACATGGCTTGTTCTGAGAAAAGAAATTGATTTCGAAACATGAAGAAAATGAGACGAACTTTGATAATTTTGAGAAAATGAATAGACTTGTGAAACAAAGATGCTATGATTGAATCACTAAGACTTTAGATGATATGTAGGAATTTTTTAATGCTATATACAAGCTTAGTATCTTAATTTTGTTGAGGGGATTGAAAATAGGCGATTTTGTGAAAATAGACAAATTTATAAAAACAAGGTTTTATGAATGGAAAACTTGCAAATGCTTTATATGCATGATAGTATGATAGAGTAAGAATTAATCAATGTTTGATGAGTGTAAAATATGTTGTCCATCATGTTGTGAGCGATTGTCCGTCTATTATGCCAAATTTGCCTTATGTGACGATGTTGTTTCTTTGTTGTGCTAAACATTTGGTGATGATGTTTATGCTTGATGAATAGATGTATACCTTTGATGGTGATAAATTATGGTGATGTATGCATTTGGTGAGTCATATGTTCATCATTCATTTTCTTTTGAGAGGATGTTCATGCATTCATAAATTTTGGTGATTAGGATATTTTTATATCCAACTGGAGATAGGATCCCTCAGAGATATTATTTCTGACATCCATGTGGAGATATGATATTTATATCTAAGTGGAGATGGATTAATCGGTAAAATGCCTTAAACATCCAAGACACCGGTACCACATGCATGTAGAGGTGTCTAGAACATAGCATGCATATAAATTGTGTGATGATGTGACTTGATGTATTATGTGAATGTGTGATCCGGTGAATGGTGCAAACTCATGTGAATTTGTATACTTAAAATGAAATTTATTGGTGATGTTTGTACACTTGAATTGATGTTGGTCGTTTGTAAATGGGTGTTGATTTATTAGTGAGAACCAAGTTCTAGATGAAATTTTGTGTTATGAATGAATTATGATAATGACAACATGAAGTTGGTATCTTAGGAATGATAAGTATGTATATGTGCTATAATAGAAATTCTTAAATGTCATTTATTGATTATATTTATTATGTGAAATATTATCTAATCCCCAATGGTCGTTTGGTTGACCGCCTACCCATCTGTATGAATGATGTAGACGGCATGCAAGATTGATTTCTTATTTCTTGTGAGTGTTTGAGGACTAGTTTTAGGGCTACCTCTTTACTATTTTGCTTTGAGTGTAGTTAGGCTCTGACTTAGGAGTGTTGGGACCTTGTCTCTTTTATGTCTTTTATTTGTGATGGGATTATGTTGAGATTATGGTTATGTACACGAGACCTATGACATGGTGTTGAGATTTTATTATTCATGTACTTGAGGATTATTACATGTTGTGGAGATATTTATATATGATGATTTTCCGCTACGAGTTTTATGAAAACTGAAATTATGCATTTTTTAAGAAATAACGACGTGATATCTTAGACTCTCTTGATTAATTTATTTAATTGCATGATTTATTGTATTCAGGGTTTAAGGGTGTTACAGAGAGACCAACTTCCTGTAACCAAAAAAAAAAGAGAGACCAACTTCTTACCTAGTTCCCATACTTTTAATGATGTGCCACCATGTGTTATTGAACTAATGTCAAATGAAAAGATATAAGCTTTTTTTCGTTCAGAAAAAAATCAATAAACTTTTTTATAATGTATTCAAAATACGTCAGAGACGATGATAATTTGATATTTTTACCTATATATGAAGAATATACATGATTTTGGACTAGTTTTTCATCTTCCAATACCCTTCATTTAAAATATTATAATTGCAATTTTATCCTATGTGCAATATTATTATTATTATTATTATTATTATTATTTAAGTCTTTAGTTTGAAAATAAATATTGTTAAATCTCATTATAATTAAAACAATTTCACTAAAAAAATTATAATCAACTGCGATAAACTAAGCACATAGTCAAGCACAATAAAAAAGTGTAAAGGCGAACACGTTAGTTCTCGTCTTAATGTTAGTAAATATAATGATGACGAAATTATTTTCAATAGTTTTCTCATAATTATGGGTTTGGCAATTTTATGATGGCAAAAATTTTCACCTTTACCGGCACTATTAACTTCCAAATACCCATCCATTGGCCAAGTCGATGTAAATAAGAATTATCCAGAATTTCTTTCAAACATAAACGATATGTACTTTTAATCGTATAATATCTAGGATTTTTCTTTTTCCAAGTTAGCTCGTCCTTTACTGCTTGTGGAAATAAAGGCATGTCCAAAATACTCTGAGTTGTAGCATGATCGAAACATTGTTGCCCCAAATGATAATTCCACATATAATTTTCATGATTAAGGAACATATGTACGCGAGCATGCTAACTCTTCGGTAATGGTTGAACTTCACTTGATATAGACACTCCAACTCTAAGCCATGGAGCATAAAAACTAGGGATATATATCCACGCCTGACATTATATTCCACCTTGCACCTGTTTAGAATCAAAATAGTTTTTACTTGGAAAATACCGAGCTTTAAAATTCTAGATACCAAACAACCTAGTTGGGTTTGTAATTTTCAACCTTGCTTTCCCAACATTGCCAAGTTAAAAGCTGTCAAATCCGTATAACCCATACCTCCAAAAAATGTGCGAACATTAAGCTAGTCTATGTTAGCCTGTAATTTTGACAGACTCATTTATTACAGTCAATGAGAGTTGACTTTTGTTCTTTCAAGAACTGAAAGGGTTATCTTCAGCATGAAGAGTTCGAAACGGTCTGAGTCTTAACATTTGGAGGAAAACATGAGCTTTGAAGTTCGACAAGAGGTGATGCAGAGAGAAAATTTGTAGAAGCCAAGTGGTTCCTGCAAAGAAAAAGAGTATGAATTCAAAAAGCAACAATTTCCTCATTGAAGACGTGGGGGGCATGCAGTTTTATGATGAAAGGAGTGTGGATCGTGGAAGTTTAGTTTTTTCAGTTATTTTTACTATGTATAAATAATAGTTTTTCATATAAAAAATAGGTTGCAAATCACTTATAGAATATTCTATCACTCGAAGTACCTGCATCCAGAGAAAAGAATCATACAAAATGTATGTAATCTAATTTGTCGAACCACCTTTACATTTATGCAATGCAATTTACCATTTTTTTTTTAAAATTTATGCGTTTAAACTTTTAGTCCTTTTTTACTTGCATTTTCTTTATTTTTCCCTGTCGAGAGACAATTATTTTCGTACAAAACTTCGTTTTGTTCATAAAGCAACCTATGAATATGATGAGCATTCATGCACTTTTTGGAAAAAGATTGCACAACATGTCATAGGATTTCTGATTTGATCCTGCTTATAATAACCAAAACTAGTCATCTTGTTTATCAAAAACACCGATAAACAGTCCCAGGACAACCAATATATGGTAGGACGTAGAAAACTACTCATAACACAAGATAGAATATATTGGAGGACGGATTTTATCATTATATTTCTTCTTGCCTTGGAGAGACATTTGTTGCTCTATTAATTATTTTTTTGCCAAACGCGGTCTTGATAAAATTGGATGTCGCTTTTTTACTTCTGCCTACCATAGACGGTAAACCAAGGTATTTTGCAGTGCTAAAAACCGCCTAAACACCCAAAATAGCAGTGAGAAGAATTTTGGAGTTCTCATATTACAACTTTAACACACTTCAGATTTTTTTCTCCGACTAGATTAGTAATCCTTTCCTATGCTTACGTAACCTCTAACTAGGTAGCATTATGCGATTTTTTTCATGAGTTGGAATTTTTTTTTAGGAGGAAATGGAATATTCTTTATACTTTTTTTTGGGAGAATTAGTGTTTATACTCTAAATTATCATTATTTGTTTATAAATTAAAAAATATTTTATCCTATTTTTTTTTTTGTTTAAGTCTAACCTATTTATTCTATACTAGCGTTTAGACGGGCACTTCGTATTCGTCTGTCTGCTCTTCTTATTGCGTTAACACACATAAATTATTAATAGAAGTTTTTATGAAATTTTGATTAAAATCAATTTGATTTTGATTCAACTAGATATTTCACCTGTGCTGCCGCATGGGTCATATACTTCTTTGCAAAATATTGAACTGCAATACAATCCATCAATTATTTGACTAATTACTTTGAATAAAAAATACTATAAATCGTAAGAGTATTTCATTACTTCAACGATGGATGTCTGCACATTTTGAAAAATCTCTTTGTAACAAACTAAACTTATCCTTCTTCAAAAATAAACTAAACTTATCTTTTTGAATAATACCGACAAAAACAAATATGGCCAAATTTGCTTAAGATATAATTGAAAAGAGAAAAAAATGAGCACAAAACGGCTTAGTAACAATCCTTCAAAAAAAATTAAATATAAAGTAACAAATCTGTACATGAACGAAAGACTAACAAAATTTCTTGACTTTGCGGAGTTGCATATTAATTTATATCCATTATTTTTTTTACAGAGAATTTATATCCATTTATTCATCTATCACTTGTTCTCATCTTAACCAATGTCAATGCCGTTGGAAATTACCAACTTAAAAATAATGTGTAAACATCATCTCACTTGTTGTCATCCTAACCAATGTCAATGCCTATAGAAATTACCAACGTAAAAATAATGTGTAAACATCATCTACTCTAGTTATAATATATATATATATATATATATATATATATATATATATGTATATATATATATATATTTCATAGTCTGATGTATATTCAATAATATAATGAAAATAATTGGTATACACCTCTAAAAAAAAAGTATATTCTGATAAGAAATAATTTTATGTAATGTTTAAATTCTTGTATTCAATAAATCATATTATATTTCAACGAAAAAAAAATCATATTATTATACTATTTTATCATATTAATTCTTAAAATTCCTCTTCTATCAAAAGAAAAAAAATTAAATCTCCACCGCACAAAATTTGAATGCATGAGAGGGTATGTATACATTGAAGGATAATTAAACATGTGTATGCATTTTTAAAGATAATTAAACAAATTTAGTTTGAGCCGTAATTAAATTAAGTGCAAATGAAAATTGTAGGGTAAAACACAATTAAAATTAAGTATATTCTCTGTAAGAAAATATAAACAAAAAGCAAGTCAAATAAAATTGACGTCATTGATGTAAAATTTAAATTAAATACATCAACTTTTTTTTTACTAAATTTTGCTAATATTTTGTTATGGGTTATACCACCATAGACTATGAAAGTAAATATAATTACAACTAGATGATGTTTTGCTAATCATTTTTCGGTTGGTCATCTCCTCACGGCATTGACATTGGTTAGGATGAGAATAAGTGATAGATACATATGTCATACGAAACATGGGGTGGATATAAAATAATATGCAAGTCCACAAAGTCAAGAAATTTTGTTAGTTTACTAAAAAAAATGTTACTGTTTTGTTCATGCATGGATATGTTTCTTATTACATAGAAGATCGTAATTTTGTATAGATAAAAAACAAGACCAATTCTATGATGCATAAATGATATAAATCTTGCACCATATATAAGGTAGTTTTTACCATTGACTCAACAAATCTCGCTATTAAATTAAATAAAATATTATATTACTTGGTGATCAAATGATAAAAAGATACATGTACACGGTGAAATATTCATTGGCATGTTAGACAAAGGCTCGGAAATATAGTTAATCCTAAATTAAATAATAATATAGACATTCACACCCTCATTTTATGGCCTTTTGCCTATAAATATCTGCATGATTTACTAAGGACACTCACGTCCCTCAACATGATTCATCAAGTACCCATCAACCAACGTTATGGTTATCCTTTTACAGATAACGTTAGAATTGCAACAAAGCACTTGAATCCACATCTAAGGATCATAGTGGTTTCAGGTCTAAGAGCGATATACACTATTATCATTGTGAGAATATCTTGTGACAATTTCATAACATACTATGTAGTATTCTCACAGTGGGTCAATCCAGTATAAATATTGCTCCTAATATTTATACCTATGTATAGACTTAATATCTCATATCTATGACCCATGAGATGTAGTCATCAGTCTACATACATAATAGTCTCGACGCTTTATTATTATCCTAATTCATATTAAAGCTTGACTACAGATACGTTTAAGAATAACGTTCTTTATGATAATGTAATCTCATGATTAAGTCACACTTAATATATTATTACATGAACTATCTATTCTAAGGACTTTATATTAACATTATTATAATAAAGAGTGCCATATATTATTCAAATAGTCATGATACATAAGATAAGTTTAACATAAACTATTGGCCTATATGGCTTACACCAACAATCGCCCACTAGCACTAGAGCCAATTAGGCATAAACCTAATACCCATAGATCTAGTATGACCATCATGCTTCTACTGGGCAAGAGCTTTAGTAAGTGGATCAGCAACATTGTCTAACATTGGTACTTTGCATATTTTAACATCTCCTCTTTCGATAATTTCTCGAATAAGATGATAACGCCTTTGTATGTGTTTGGATTTCTTGTGAGATCTAGGTTCTTTAGCTTGTGCGATTGCTCCATTGTTATCACATAGTAATTCAATGGGATCCACAATACTTGGAACTATTACAAGATCTGAAATGAATTTCCTAATCCAAACAGCTTCCTTTGTGGCATTTGATGCAGCAATGTGCTCGGCTTCTGTTTTAGAATCAACGATTGTTTCTTGCTTTGAACTTTTCCAGCTCATAGCACCGCCATTCAAGCAAAACACATATCCATATTGCGATTTAAAATCATCATGATCTGTCTAAAAACTAGCATTAGTGTAACAAGTTACAGAGAGCTCTTCTTGACCTCCATAGATCAAGAAAGTATCCTTAGTTCTTCTCTAAGTACTTAAGGATATTCTTGATAGCAATCCAATGATCATTGCCAGGATTAGACTGGTATCTGCTCGTAGCACTTAAAGCATACAAGAATTCTGGTCGGGTACATAACATAGCATACATGATAGACCCAATTGCTGAAGCATATGGAATATCACACATTTGATCCCTTTCTTCATTAGTTGAAGGGGATTGAGTCTTTGATAGATTTATACCTGACGACATAGGGATGAATCCTTTCTTGGAGTCATGCATATTGAAACGTCTCAAGACTTTGTCTATATATGTACCTTGACTTAAGCCAAGCAATCTTTGTGATTTATCTCTATATATCCTTATTCCTAACATATAGGAAGCTTCACCTAAGTCTTTCATAGAAAAGCATTTCCCTTACCGAGTTTTGATTTCTTGTAACGTAGGGATGTCATTTCCGATTAACAATATGTCATATGCATATAAAACCAGAAATGAGACTATGCTCCCACTAACCTTCTTGTAAACACAAGGCTCATCTTCATTTTTAATGAATCCATACTGTTGTACAGTTACATCAAATCGAAGGTTCCAACTTTCTGGAAGCTTGTTTCAATCCATAGATTGTGTCATGTACACATCCTCAAGAAGATTTCCGTTAAGGAAAGAAGTCTTGACATCCATTTGCCAGATTTCATAATCATGGTATGCAGCGATAGCAAGTAAGATCTGAATGAATTTAATCATTGCAACTGGTGAAAAGGTTTCATCATGATCTACACCATGAATTTGTTTGAAGCCTTTAGCAACCAACCGCGCTTTGTAGGTATTAACCTTTCCGTCCATGTCAATTTTCTTTTTGAAAACCCACTTGCATCCTATAGGATTAATTCCTTTAGGTGCTTCAATCAAGTTCCAAACTTGATTTGTGTACATGGAATCCATTTCAGATTTCATGGTTTCAAGCCACTTCTCAGATTCAGGACCAGTAATGGCCTTTATGTAAGTCACAGGCTCATCTTGGTCCATGAGTAATACATCGCCCTCTTTTGATATGAGATACCCATATCTTTCGGGTTCTTGACGTATCCTGCTAGACCTACGTGGTTCTTGTGTTACTGGAATAGGATTTTCTATCACAACAGTTTGTGTATCCTGTTCCTGTTCCTCCATTTGTATATCCTCTCAAGGAAGACTCCATTTCTAGCAACAACAATTGTGCCCTCAGAAGGTTTGTAAAAGTAGTATCCTCTAGTTTCTTTAGGATATCCCACAAAGAAACATTTGTCAGATCTTTGTTCAAGCTTAGTAGACATAAGTCTTTTTATATAAGCTTTACAACCCCAAATCTTTAAATGTCCCTTATTGGGTTTTCTACCATTCCATATCTCATATGGTGTCTTTTCTACTGCTTTGGATGGAACTCGGTTAAGTGTATAAGCTGCAGTTAATAAGGCGTATCCCCATAAGGAGTTTGGCAGTTCAGCATGACTCATCATTGATCGGACCATGTCTAACAAGGTTCGATTTCTCCTTTCGGAAACACCATTCCATTGTGGTGTTCCTGGAGGTGTGAGTTGGGATAGGATCTGTAACGTCCACTTTAGATTATTTTAATTATTTAATTATTTGAATTATTTGAAGAGTCTAGATATATTTATATATATATTTTAAGAGATGTGGAGATTAAGATTTAAGTGATTTTTATAGGATTTATGTGATGTGGTGACTTATTTTATTGTTTAATAAAATAAGATTTGAAAATAAAATAAATATAGAGATGTGGGGTAGTTTTGAGATTTTAGAGAGTTATGTGGGAGAAAGAGTAAATAAGATAAGATTTGTTGGGAGTATAAATAGGGAATATTAGGTTAAGAGTTTTCAGTACGTACAATTCAGTTTTTGGGAGAAAAAGGGAGAAGAGGCAAGAGAAGAGGAGGGCTGCGATTTCTGCAAAAACTAAGGTAAGGGTGAGCCTAGCATTCAATATTATTAACCTGTAATTCATCTAATTGTAATTACCAAGCTGTAGGAAGAGTTTTTGAGAATTATGAATTAGGTTAAAAGGTGAAGAATTTGTTGATTAGGTGATGTAAACTTGTGTAATCGATGTAAAAACTATGCACAGAACCTAGAATAATCATAGTGCTAATGTTTCAGATAGTTTTGAGGCTAAACATGGTGGCATTTGGGACTTTGGGTGAGATAAATTGCAATCCCGTAACCTGTCTGTTCATCGCTCGCCTAGGCGAGCTAAGTAACTCGCCACGACGAGTAGACGTTCATCGCTCGCGAGGCGAGCAACCTAACTCGCCATAGCGAGTAGCACTTGACCACTCGCGAGGCGAGCAAACCCACTCGCCATAGCGAGTTGACCTGTGAGAATCATGATTTTTAGAATGTTGTTTTAAGACGCGTTTTAGATTGTTTTGAGTGCCTTGATGTATATAAGAATGATTAGGTAAGTTTTTAGGATCAAATTGGACCTAGGGAACTTATAATTGAAGTTTTTGGATGAAAATGTGAAAAAGGCCGAGAGCACCCAGTATTGCTCGCCTTCAGTTCGCCCCCAACTGGCCAAAGGCGAGTAACCTCTAGTTGAGCTCGCGAGGCAAGTAGATCAACTCGCTATGGCGAGTAGCGCAGTTTTAGACTGCCATAACGTTGTGTTTTGGGATCTGTTTCGCGTAGGACTTTGAGAGTTGACCCTTGGGTAGTAATGGAAGATAACTATACTATAAATGACGATCTGTACTAATGCTTTGAGATGATTTAATGTTGTGATGATGATTTGTGAGTTATGTGAATTATATGCGAAGAATATTTATATTGTTTTGAATGATGATTCCCTTGATGTTGCTATATGCCATGATTGATGATTTGCTGACATGTAGTTGTCCATTTAAGAGTTCAAGCTGTATGTGTCGGTCCAAGATGTTTAAGACGTTTTAAGATGTTTAAGATGTTTAACTTGTTTAAGTTATAAGAGATTGAGTCTCATGCATACTCATTCAGAGATGAGGGCTTATGCCCTGGAGTTTTTACTCAACAGCGACGAGGGCTCATGCCCTGTTGCTTTTGCTCACTAGCGACGAGGGCTTATGCCCTGGGAGTATATTTTTGCTCAAAGCGACGAGGGCTTATGCCCTAGATTGGTACCACATGCATATGAGATGTCTAAGAGGAATAAGAAGTTGAAGTTGCATAGTCGTGTCGAGTTGTCTAAGAAGTTGAGTCGTCAGTGATGTGCTTTGATGAATGAAATATGAATGCCTTTGTTGTTTAACATGATGAATTTGATGAAGTTTAAGATGTTTGCTATACTTGAAATGTGACGAAGTGTTTGATTATACTTGTGAAGAATGTGTTGCATTGATGATATGCTATGTTGTTGTTATGCTATATTGATGACGCTTGATTGTTAATTGTAATTGTTGAATTACATGCTTAGTAATATTGTTTTGTGAATCTCACCCCTTTTGCTTGAAAATGTTGCTCTTCGTATGGGTAACTTGTAGGTGATAAAGACTAAGTAGTTGTGTTGCCTTCGTGAGTGGCTACCTCTCACTGTGTCATTAGGTGCTCTGATATGTAACGGGATGGGGAATCTTGTCAAATGCTTTTCTATTCCTTGCATGACATTTATGATTTCATAAGACTATTTTTAGATGAACTTTATGAGATGTTTGATGAGGCCTGCGTGCCAAGACTTTTTATGATTCCGCTGCAATGTTTGAGGTGTTTTAATGAAGAATAAATTGTTATTTATTCATATATGAGATTTATGTGATATGTGATACTCCGTTATGTGATTAACCCTGATTTATTTAAAGAAATTTTTACGTTGGGAAAACGGGGTGTTACAATTGGTATCAGAGCAGGTCGGTTCGTCCGGCCAAGTAGAAGAGTCTTGTTGTGTCAAGTATCAGTTGATGTATTGTTATACGTCAAACTGATTGTTTTGTGTTGTGTAGAGAACTGGTTGGAGTATAACCGTGTTCATATTAATTGTTTTAGCAAGTCGGTGTATTTCTCTTCTGCTGAAGAAGAAAGTGGAGCGGAGTTTTTGTCTACTAAGCAGCTGAAGCAATTAAAACGCGATGGAATTATGATGTTTTCTTTGATGGCGTCGTTATCTATTGAGAATCAGGCAGTGATTGATAAGCTACAAGTGGTATGCGATTTTCCAAAAGTTTTTCCTGATGAAATTCCTAATGTGCCTCCAGAAAGAGAAGTTGAATTTTCGATTGATCTTATTCCTGGAACGAAGCCTGTGTCTATGACACCTTATTGTATGTCAGCTTCTGAGTTGGCGGAGCTGAAGAAACAATTAGAGGATTTGCTGGAGAAGAAGTTTGTTAGGCCGAGTGTTTCACCTTGGGGAGCGCCGGTGTTGTTGGTTAGGAAGAAAGATAGCAGTATGAGGTTATGTATTGATGATCGGCAGTTGAACAAAGTGACGATAAAGAATAGATATCCACTTCCGAGAATTGACGACTTGATGGATCAGTTAGTGGGTGCACGTGTGTTTAGCAAGATAGATTTGAGATCAGGTTATCACTAGATTAAAGTGAAGGATAAAGATATGCAGAAGACAGCGTTTAGGACGCGTTATGGACATTATGAGTATACGGTGATGCCTTTCGGTGTTACTAATGCACCTGGTGTATTTATGGAGTACATGAACAGAATCTTTCATGCTTATTTGGATCGTTTCGTTGTGGTTTTCATTGATGATATTTTGATATACTCTAAGACTGAAGAAGAACATGCTGAGCATTTGAAGATTGTTCTGCAAGTGTTAAAGGAGAAGAACTTGTATGCTAAATTGTCAAAGTGCGAGTTCTGGTTGAAAGAGGTGAGTTTCCTTGGCCATGTTATTTCTGGTAATGGTGTTGCAATTGATCCGTCTAAAGTTGAAGCGGTATCACAATGGGAGACTCCTGAGTCGGTTATTGAGATTAGAAGCTTTTTGGGTTTAGCTAGTTATTACCGTAGATTTATAGAAGGATTTTCTAAATTGGCACTTCCGTTAACGCAGTTGACGTGTAAAGGCAAATCTTTTGTGTCGGATGTTCATTGTGAGAACAGTTTTAACGAGTTGAAGAAGCGGTTGAAGACGGCTCCAGTTTTGATTTTGCCGAAGTCCGATGAACCTTTTGTTGTTTATTGTGATGCGTCCAAGTTGGGTTTAGGTGGTGTGCTTATGCAAGATGGTAAAGTGGTTGCTTATGCATCAAGACAGTTGAGAATTCATGAACGAAATTATCCTACTCATGATCTTGAATTGGCTGCAGTTGTGTTTATGCTTAAGATTTGGAGACACTACTTGTAGGGTTCGAGATTTGAAGTGTTCAGTGATCACAAGAGCTTGAAGTATTTGTTTTATCAGAAGGAATTGAATATGAGACAACGAAGGTGGCTTGAATTGTTGAAAGATTATGACTTTGGTTTGAATTATCATCCGTGTAAGGCTAATGTTGTTGCAGATGCCTTAAGTATGAAGACTTTACATATGTCCGCTATGATGGTGAAGGAGTTTGAGTTATTGGAACAGTTTAGAGATTTGAGTTTAGTTTGTGAAAGGACACCTCAGAGTGTAAAGCTGGGAATGCTGAAGATTGATAATGATTTCCTGAAAAGTATTAAAGAAGCGCAGAAAGAAGATGTAAAGTTTGTGGACTTATTGGTTGCTAGTGATCAAACTGAGGACAGTGACTTTAAGGTCGATGATCAAGGAGTGTTGAGATTCCGAGGTAGAATTTGCATTCCTGACAATGATGAGATGAAGAAGATGATTCTTGAAGAGAGTCACATAAGTAGCTTGAGTATTCATCCGGGAGCTACCAAGATGTATCATGATTTGAAGAAGTTGTTTTGGTGGTCTAGATTGAAACGTGACGTGGCACAATTTGTATATTCTTGTTTGATTTGTCAGAAGTCGAAGGTGGAGCATCAGAAACCTGTAGGGGTTGATGACACCGCTAGATGTGCCAGAGTGGAAATGGGATAGTATATCCATGGATTTTGTGACGAGTTTGCCGAATACTCCTAACGGGAATGACGCTATTTGGGTGGTTGTTGATAGATTGACGAAGTCGGCTCATTTTATTCCGATTAATATCACCTTTCCTGTAGCTCAGTTCGCAGAGATTTATATTCGAGATATAGTGAAGCTGCATGGTGTTCCTTCGAGCATTGTATCAGATAGAGATCCAAGGTTTACTTCTAGATTTTGGAAGAGTTTGCAAGAGGCTTTAGGTTCTTAGTTGAGGTTGAGTTCGGCTTATCATCCGCAGACAAATGGTCAGTCGGAGAGAACGATTCAGTCGTTGGAAGACTTGTTGAGGGTTTGTGTACTTGAGCAAGGAGGGACTTGGGATAGTCATCTTCCGTTGATAGAGTTCACGTATAATAACAGTTACCATTCGAGTATTGGAATGACACCTTTTGAGGCTTTGTATGGTCGGAGATGCAGAACTCCATTGTGTTAGTTTGAGTCAGGTGAGAATGTGGTTTTAGGACCAGAGATTGTTCAACAGACTACTGAGAAGGTAAAGATGATTCAAGAAAAGATGAAAGCGTCGCAGAGTCGACAAAAGAGTTACCATGATAAGCGAAGGAAAGACCTTGAGTTTCAAGAGGGAGATCATGTGTTCTTAAGAGTTACTCCCATGACCGGTGTTGGTCGTGCATTGAAGTCAAAGAAGTTGACTCCGAAGTTTATTGTTCCGTACCAGATATCGGAAAGAGTTGGAACGGTGGCGTACCGAGTGGGTTTACCACCGCATCTTTCGAATTTGCACGATGTGTTCCACGTGTCGCAACTTCGGAAGTATTTTCTGGATCCATCTCATGTGATCCAAAGAGATGATGTGCAAGTTAGGGATAACCTTACGGTTGAGACCTTACCAGTGAGGATTGAAGGTCGTGAAGTGAAGCGGTTGAGAGGCAAGGAGATACCTCTTGTGAAAGTCGTTTGGGACGGAGCGACTGGTGAGAGCTTGACGTGGGATGTAACACCCTATTTCTAATAAGCGATAAACGCGAGAATACATCAGTCATATTCAAGAAATAGATGCTACGTCACCAAAACAATATCCAACATACATGTATAAATTATCAAACTACATAAACATAGCAGCGGAATATATGTAAACCATATAAATAACATCTCCAAAATCTCATGATAATAAATACATGATCTCAAACTCATAATAACAATATCTCAACTCCAAAAACTACATAGTCATAAAAGAAATAACATGCAAGGACACCCTAGATCAGAGCCCTAATCTAGACACTTGCACAAGAACGAGGAACTCCCGCTCCTCGGCGACATCAAAGCAACTAAGCATCCTGCACTCCATCTACCCGTCCATACGGAAAGGCAGGTGGTAAACCACTGAGGGTTAGCATTACATCATCATAATCCATAAACAGATAAGCAAGAACATTGAAATAATGGTCATATATCCAAGAATGATAAACAACATTGCCAAACATATACTCATAGTATCTCCACATTTATCTCATTCAATATCATTCATAGGCATCATTTCAAGTTCACATAATTCGAGTGTATCACACATATAACACAATTCGACCAAGTCAAATATCAAACTCCAAACACAATCACCATGCACAATTCAAATGCAATTCGACTCACAAACAATTCATGCAATGTCTCTAGACTCATCTAGATGCATGTGGTACCAAGTCACCTCCAAGGTCGTCACCTCCGATGCAACAAATACATCGAGTGTAAGGTTCACACCTGCCTTACACTTTGGACATACGTCCGCCACCTCCGATGCAACAAACACATCGAGTGTAAGGTTCACACCTGCCTTACACTTCGGACATACGTCCGCCACCTCAACAATGAATGCATGAACATATGACTTGACTCAATACATATGCTCATACACAATTCTCCAAAACATGCATATACAACTATGCAATCATCACCAAAACCGTGCATACAATTATGCAATCATCACCAAAGCCATGCATATACAATTATGCAATCATCACTAAAGCCATGCATATACAAGTATGCAATTATCACCAAAACCATTTAATCAAGTATGCACACACCAACAATTACGCATACATTCAACATACATATATTCATCACCTTTGAACATGTATACAATCAACATTATCACCTTCTTCACATAGTTCATCATGAACAAGCAACACTTCATATATTTCAAGTAAAGAAGATAACATGCGAGGTCATGATATTTCACATTATCATTATCCAACTTCATTCACAAGCATACAATTAACCATAGGAATCCATATCTAAAAAGGTTCACCATCAAATAAACTTCAAGGTAAAAATACACAAGTTCGCCTCATATTTCACAACTTTGAAAATATTTGAAGTTAAGAACCAAAATCATATAACAAGCTCAATAGCCTATGCCATGTATTCTCACAAGTCACATATGTGTACAGTAGAGGTTACATAAGCATTTCATCGGCCACATATGAAGAATACACAAATTTACGAAGTTCGTCTCACTTTTTCCACTTTTCCAAAGTTATAAGTTTTCAAGGCAAATCAAGCAATCAATCCATGGAATCAATTGAAATCATCTTTTAGAAGTCATATAAACATTATTCAAGTATAATCCCACTTGGTTTACTTGAAAAGAATCAAGTTCCGGAAAGTCCGTGTTCTTGACCATTTTCAAGTTTCAAGTTCAATCTTTCCAAAATCACTCCAATTCAATTCAAATGTTGTTCCAGTAGGGTTATAGATGCAAACAATGTTTATAGAGGTTGAAAAAGGTGTTAAGAAATGCTCGGAAAGGTCCCAAGTTCACGAAACAAAAAGATCAAATGGGTTGGAACAGGTCAATCTCGCTTGAAGCCATTTTATCTCGCTTCAAGCGAGATAGTTCCGGAGAGCACAGGTGCATCTCGCTTGGAGCTTGCTTCAAGCGAAATAGCATCCAAAATTCTGGGTTTCACCTTTGAATGCTCGCTTCAAGCGAGAAAATCTCGCTTCAAGCGAAGCTTCATCTGGGCAGCCCAGAACCTCTCGGGTTTAACCCCTTTTTCACACCAAAACTCAATTTTCAAAACCCCAATCCACCAAAACAAGTTCCAGAAAGTGTTTATGGGTCAAAATATCTTCAATACACTTAAACAAACATGAATCAAGCATTAGAAACAACAATTCAACTCATTTTATCAAAATCATAGGATTTTCTCAAAACACCAACACAACCTCAAATTTCTCCACAAATCCATAAACAACGATTCCAGTTCAACAAATTCGATTCCAACAGTTTAACAATCATCAATAACAACTAATGAACATCAATTCACGCACAATCTAACATCACAACTTCATTTTTCATCAAATTTGCTCAAGAACACAAAACACCAACACTTATGCATTTCAACATGTTAATTCACATATAGCCACACATTTATCATGCATTTCATGTCCTCAAACATAGTAGCAACAAACATGCACGAAATTACAGCAATAGAATCAATTTCATCAAGTTCATAAAATGGGAAAAATGAAAGTTATGAGATTATGAGTGAAGCCTAACCCTCTTACCTCTAGCACCAAGAATCAACAATTCTAGCTTCAATTTAGCTCCTAGATGTGAAACCCTCTTCTAGCTCTCCAACCCTTTCTCTTGTTCTTCTCTCTAGCCCCAATTTGCCTCCTCTTGTGTTTGTGTGAAAATGAGCAAGTTTCTAACCCTAGTCACTAAAGACTTAGTTTATATACTCCCTCTCCCTTAATGGGCCTTAAACACACAAATAATAAATGAATGGGCTCACACTAATCTACTAAATAACACACCAACAGTAACTAATTAATAACCTCGGCTCTAATTAATTATCGCGCTCCGACAACTTAATTAATAAAACGGTTCTATCTTAGAAAAACGATAAAACGCTATTCTCCCAAAATTACTAATTACCCCTCTAATGCACAAACATATGAAAATGCACACAATTAAAATAACACAAAATAAAATAATTAAAATAAAACAAACGCGAAAAACGGGCTGTTACAACTCTCCCCCCCTAAAAGAATTTTCGTCCTCGAAAATTACCTGAAGGAAACAACTCCGGGTAAGAATCCTTCATTCTACTCTCCGATTCCCAAGTAGCACTCTCGCCAGTTGGTCCAAACCAAATCACCTTGACCAAAGCAATCTATTTGCCACGCAACCTCTTCACTTCTCTATCCTCAATCCTAACCGGCCACGTCTCAACGGTCAAATTGTCTCTTACATCCAACTCGTCCACTTGAACCACATGAGACTCATCATACACATACTTCCGCAACTGAGACACATGAAACACATCGTGAAGATTTGACAAAGACGGTGGTAACGCAATCCGATACGCTACAACCCCAACTCTCTCTACAATTTCAAACGGCCCAACAAAACGAGGAGTCAACTTCCTACACTTCAAAGCTCTACCAACACCGGTTACCGGATTCACCCTCAAAAACACATGATCACCAACCTGAAATTCAATATCCTTCCTCCTCTTGTTATGATAACTCTTCTGCCTACTCTGAGACGCTTTCATCTTCTCCTGAATCATTCTAACCTTTTCCGTAGTCTCTTGCACCACCTCTGGTCCTAACAAAGCTCTTTCACCTGACTCGTACCAACACAATGGAGTTCTACACCTCCTCCCATACAAAGCTTCAAACGGTGCCATCCCGATACTAGAATGAAAACTATTGTTATAAGTAAACTCAATCAACGGTAAACATTCTACCCAACTGACACCTTACTCCAAAACACAAGCTCTCAACAAATCCTCCAAACTTTGAATAGTCCTCTCCGATTGACCATCAGTCTGAGGATGATAAGCAGAACTCAACCTCAACTTAGTTCCCAAAGCAGCTTGCAAGCTCTCCCGAAACTTAGAAGTAAACCTCGGATCCTGATCTGACACAATACTAAAAGGAATACCATGCAACCTGACAACCTGCTCAATGTAGATCTCAGCCAACTTTGCAACAGACATACCGGTCTTGATAGGAATAAAATGCGCTGACTTCGTCAATCGATCAACAACCACCCAAATCGAATCAAAACCCTTCACAGTCCTTGGCAAAGCTCCAACAAAGTCCATAGAGATACTATCCCACTTCGATTCTGGCACAAACAACGGCTGCATCAAACCTGACGGCCTCTGGTGTTCAATCTTCGACTTCTGACAAACTAAACAGGCATAAACAAACTCGGCGATCTCCTTCTTCATACCAGGCCACCAAAACAACTTCTTCAAATCTTGATACATCTTAGTTGCTCCTGGATGAATACTCAAACTACTCCGATGACCTTCGTCCAAAATACGCTTCTTAAGCTCAGGCACATCCGGCACACACACCCGATCACGAAACATCAAGACTCCATTCTGATCTAATCTGAAATCTGCACCCTTACCTTGGTTAACCAACACCACTCGGTCTACAAGTTCCAAGTCCTCTTTCTGACCACTCTTGATTTCCTCCAAGATGTTACTTGACAACTTCAACATACCCAACTTCACACTTCCGGGTGTCAACTCACAACCCAAACTCAAATCTCGGAATTGCTCCACCAACTCTAACTCCTTAACCATCATAGCGGACACATGCAAAGTCTTCCTACTCAAAGCATTTGCAACCACGTTAGCTTTTCCAGGATGATAACTCAGTTGAAAATCAAAATCCTTAAGATATTCCAACCATCTTCTTTGCCTCATATTCAACTCTTTCTGGTCAAACAAATACTTCAAACTCTTGTGATCACTGAACACCTCAAACTTAGAACCATAAAGATAATGCCTCCAAATTTTCAAAACATACACAACTGCCGCCAATTCCAAATCATGAGTCGGATAATTCTTCTCATGCACCTTCAACTGCCTTGAAGCATAAGCCACAACCTGACGATTCTGCATAAGCACACCACCAAGACCCATCTTCGAAGCATCACAATACACAACAAACGATTCCTTCGGATTCGACAAAATCAACACAGGCGCTGAAGTTAACCTCTTCTTCAACTCTTGGAAACTCTTCTCACACTTAGCATCCCAAACATAAGCTTGCCCTTTCCGAGTCAACTGCGTCAATGGCAACGCCAACTTAGAGAACCCCTCAATGAACCTCCGATAGTAACCCGCCAAACCAAGAAAACTTCAAACTTCAAAAACAGACTTCGGCGATTCCCACTTAATCACCGCATCAATCTTCGACGGATCTACCGCAATACCACCTCTCGAAATCGCATGACCAAGAAAGCTCACTTCACGCAACCAAAACTCACACTTCGACAACTTAGCAAACAACTTCTTCTCCTTCAAAACTTGCAACACAATCCTCAAATGTTCGGCATGCTCTTCCTCTGACTTCGAATACACCAAATGTTGCAACACTAAATTTTCGAGGACGAAAATCTTTAAGTTGGGGAGAGTTGTAACGCCCACTTTAGATTATTTTAATTATTTAATTATTTGAATTATTTGAAGAGTCTAGATATATTTATATATATATTTTAAGAGATGTGGAAATTAAGATTTAAGTGATTTTTATGTGATTTATGTGATGTGGTGACTTATTTTATTGTTTAATAAAATAAGATTTGAAAATAAAATAAATATAGAGATGTGGGGTAGTTTTGAGATTTTAGAGAGTTATGTGGGAGAAAGAGTAAATAAGATAAGATTTGTTGGGAGTATAAATAGGGAATATTAGGTTAAGAGTTTTCAGTACGTACAATTCAGTTTTTGGGAGAAAAAGGGAGAAGACGCAAGAGAAGAGGAGGGCTGCGATTTCTGCAAAAACTAAGGTAAGGGTGAGCCTAGCATTCAATATTATTAACCTGTAATTCATCTAATTGTAATTAACAAGTTGTAAGAAGAGTTTTTGAGAATTATGAATTAGGTTAAAAGGTGAAGAATTTGTTGATTAGGTGATGTAAACTTGTGTAATCGATGTAAAAACTATGCACAGAACCTAGAATAATCATAGTGCTAATGTTTCGGATAGTTTTGAGGCTAAACATGGTGGCATTTGGGACTTTGGGTGAGATAAATTGCAATCCCGTAACCTGTCTGTTCATCGCTCGCCTAGGCGAGCTAAGCAACTCGCCACGACGAGTAGATGTTCATCGCTCACGAGGCGAGCAACCCAACTCGCCATAGCAAGTAGCACTTGACCACTCGCGAGGCGAGCAAACCCACTCGCCATAGCGAGTTGACCTGTGAGAATCATGATTTTTAGAATGTTGTTTTAAGACGCGTTTTAGATGGTTTTGAGTACCTTGATGTATATAAGAATGATTAGGTAAGTTTTTAGGATCAAATTGGACCTAGGGTGTTATACCCTCATTTTGGACCTAAAAATACTCATTCAAATTTCCCTGCTATTTTCTAATACTTTCAAATTCACCATGTTTTCTACTGTGCTTCAAATGCATACGTTACTGCTTCAGTCTTTTAATTTTTGCATAAAGTCGTACAAAAGGGTATTTTGGTCATTTCCTACAAAGGAGCCCATTTTAGTCCTTGCAATTTGTCCCTGAGCCTTTTCGATTTGTTTGCATGAATCATATATCAAACTCTGTACAAAAATCATCTTAGTTCTGCATCTGAGTCGGTCTGAGTCAGTCTGAGCCATTTTAGCCCCCGGGGGCATTTTAGTCTTTTCACATTGTTCAAATTTTGGGCAGAGAGGTATTTTGAAATACCTCATTTTGGTAATTTGTTCGTTTTAGTCCGTGTTGTCCATTTTAATTGTTTCACTTTACGTTGTTTTCAAATTTACATTTTTTACCAATTTTATTTTAACTTTTTGCAGTTTAGTCCAAATGTTATATTTTATTGCAAATAAGTCCAATTTTATTTTCAAAACAGTCCAATTCAGTTTTAATTTCAAAGCAGTCCGAATTCTTTTTAATTACAGTTCAATCCTTATTTCTTTTCAAATTGCATTTTAGTCCCTGAGTCAAACAGTCCAAGTTGCCACGCAAGTGTTCAATCCCACGTGTCACATTCCTATTGGGTCAGAGGCCACATGGCAGCTTATAAATAGTGAACAGTGTCAGAATTTTCAGAGATACGCGCCACATCACTAACAGAATCCACACTCTCTCTCTTGGTAGTTAAGATCAAAACAAAAATTCATCAAGAACAATTCACAAAACCCTAACCGTTTCAGAAGCAAGCTTGAGCCAAAATCAATGGAGTTTTCGTATGAGCTCTCAGAGATTCAATTGAATCTTCATCATTGAGCTATAATTTCTGCAATTCAAGCGCCAAATCCATCGCCAGAAGCAACGAATCCGGCGCGATCACAGAAACCGTTTGAAAAGAAGAAGAAAGTGAAGAATTCAAAGGTTCTGAACCGGTTAAGAAGAAGAAAGAAGGATCACGATTTATTTCCGGATTTCAGTCTCAAAATCAACAACAGAATCAACATCGAAGGAGCCTGAAGGTTCAAGATTGAATCTCCGAACAAAACCAGGTGAGAAATCAGAGAAACTTACCTCCTTCATACGCATAAACATCAGCAAGACTGAATCAGCATAGATCCATACGAATTCAAAAGGTCCGGTTCAAAAAGGAATGAAACCCTAATTTTTTTTCAAAACCGTGAAGGATTTTAGGGTTTACAACGTGAATCAATCGTTGTAAACCTATGAATCCGTAAAAAGTTTCATCAAAACAAAGATTTGAACCAAAAAAAAGAACCAAAGAACCGATTGAAATCCGTGAAAGAAAATCCAAGATCTGCGTTGATTCAGTGAATGCATGTAATTTCCAACGGTAGATTCGTGTTTAGAACGACCTAAGGGAACGATTGAGCCATGTTTCTTTAATTTCTGGGCTGTATGAACAAAGCTAGGGTTAGGGTTTCGGAGAATCAACGGAAGAGAAGGGAGGAAGAAAGAGAAAGGGTGAAAAAAATGAAAGATCCGGACCGGTTCCCTTTTATATAGGCTTGCGAACCGGATCGGTTCAACCCGATCCATTTCTCCTGTGCCTTGGACCGTTCGATCTAGATCCTAGTGGATCCGGATCAATCCAACGCCCCTAAGGCGCCGTGGTGATCCGGATTCGTTGGTGTGTGGGTTTGGGCTTTTTACCCGTGGGTTTTGGTTTCTTTCATGTTTTCTTGAATTTTCTTGCTATGCTTACCTCATGTTCTTGCTATCTGAACCTGTGTGCGTTTCAATTTCTTTACAAAATTCCAAAAAAATTACTCTATGTTCTTGAAGCATTTCTTTATTGTTTTGTGATGTTGTTACATGTTAAAATTGATAAAAAAATGAATGTGCATTTCTTTTACATATTCGTGTATTTTTGAGCGTTCTTTTGGTGAGTTTCTTGCATAATTTCCGTGCTAATTCAATACCATGTGATCTTAATGCTTGGAGCACAATTTTGTGATGCGTTTGCTGTTGATTTGTGATCATCCCTACTGTTTTTGCGAATTATGACTTCAATTTCTTGTTTGGCAAGTAATATGAATCTTTTTAAGTGTGAAATATGCATGAAATGTGTATGTGTTAAGCTTGAATGCATGGTTTGTAATTTCCCTAAGGTTCTTGAAATAATCCCTTGAAAATGTGCTGCTTTGGTGGAAATTATGGGTCATGAGATTTAGCTTAAGTTTTAGGGCTAGGTTTTGTGTCTGATTTCATCACTTTGTTTAGCATTTGTTTTGCTATTTTGTTTAATACTTCTTGTTATGGTCATTTCTTTTAATATGCATGGTTTACTCCCATTATCATTTCACACTTTATTACTAACCATTTGTTTCATGCCTCGTTCAAGTTGCAAGCATCGCATCATTCTTATTTCTTTTCTCATTTTTTTACTACATGCAAATTCCTACTAATTCATGTAATATTTTAGGTTAGTTTACTTTCCTTTAAATTCTTGCAAGACCATATAATGTAAACTAGGACCCGATGTAAAAGACAATGGACACTATGATGATGTACACCGACACAAGCACCGACACGCACACACGTTGTATGTTTACCGCTAGATGTATGTTTAGGAAGCGTGATACTTAGAAAAAACTCATTCTTTCTTTCTCAAAAAACTAACACATCACTCAAAGATTTTTGCAATAAAGTGAAGTCAAAACTTCACCCATTTTTCCTTTATTTTCTTAAGCAAAATCAAAATGAATCTTAAATCTTCAACTTTAACCATTTTTGTAAATAAATTGGACTAACCTCACTTGTTTCCAAATCTCATGCCTTTACGGCCTCTCATCCTTTTCTTCAAAACTATTTTCAAAACTAAAATTGAACCAACCCACAAAAAACATTTTGGAAGATAACTACATGGAATTTTGATCCCTTAAAAGGGTATGTGGGCAAGAGACTCAAAATCTCTCCAAGTCCAATAAAAACAACACTCAAAATCTTCTTTCTCTCATTCTTAAAATCAATCCCTTTTTTTACAAATAGCGATAAAAGCAAAGCGTATACATAAGACTAGTAAAACGGTTCCTATAGGATACTATAGTCATTGCGGGTGCCTAACACCTTCCCGTAGTGAAATCAGCCCCGAGCTCAGAATTTCTAAGGTTTTCTCTCGATTTTACCTTTCCCAAAAAAAAATAGAGATATCAATGATTGAAAGGTTCAAATCTAATTAATGATTTGACACCCAAAAATCGCGATAACAGAAATGGCGACTTCACTGGGGAATATTTAGGGCTACACCTAGTTTTACATGCTTTATGTTTATGCTTTGCTTTATTGTTACATGTAAAATTTTCTTATGTACGTGTGGGGTGAGAATATCAAAAGCCCTATACCCGGGCTAAGTGAACTTAAGATTAGGAAGAGATATAATCGACAATCCATTCCGGGGGTTGCCTCGTGCATTGGATTACGCGATCAATCTCACATAGCTGAGGCATTTTGGAGGTGATGCACTTTACTTCCAATTGACCGATGAAGGCTATGGACCGTAGTTACCGAACCCATCTTTGGCCTTTCTTAGGACGTAGTGCGGTGGCTAAACTGAGTGTTGCCTCGAAATTTAGTCGTCACGCGATACTACACCCAAACTAAACCTTCTTACGAATAATCATGGACAAGCGTTGCTTTGTACTACTATGATATATGGAAGAGAGGTTGTGGTTTGGGAACTTTATAGAACCTTGGTTACTACTATCAAAGCCTTAGTTTCACCGGACACCGTGTCCACTCGTTACTTTAGCCCACCGTGCTTTCTTTGTTAAACAAAACCATGCATACATGCATTCATGCATAAATTTTTTACATGCATTTATCAAAGGGTATAGACAAACTAAAATTCTTTGCAAATATAACCAGGCATGAAGAGGACTAAGTCTTACAAGTTCAAAGAAATTGATTTGGCTAGCCTAAGGGAGTTGGCACCTAAGGTTAAGAATCCGACTGGGTTTCGTCTCCGATACGGTGGTTTGCTTGGTGTTCTCCGAACTAATGTAGAAGAGAAGCTGGTGCACACTCTGGTGCAATTCTATGACCCAGTTTTCCGTTGCTTCACTTTCCCGGATTTTCAGTTGGTTCCTACACTCGAGGCTTATTCTTGTTTATTGGGTTTACCTATAGCCGAGAGGGTACCCTTCACGGGCCCAGGATCTTCTCTTACTCCTTTGGTGATTGCTAAGGATCTTTATCTCAAGACTTCCGATGTGTCTAAGAATCTCATCACCAAGTCTCACATCCAGGGTTTCACTTCGAAGTACTTACTTGAGCGGGCTAATCTCGAATCTACTTGTTAGGACACTCTTGAGGCCATTCTTGCACTACTTATCTACGGGCTTGTCCTCTCTCCGAATCTCGACAACTTCGTGGACATGAATGCTATTGAGATCTTCCACTCCAAGAATCCGGTTCCTACTTTGTTAGCTGACACATACCATGCCATCCATGATCGGACTCTCAAGGGCCGTGGATATATCCTTTGCTGCATACCTCTTCTATATAGGTGGTTTATTTCTCACCTCCCGAGTTCTTTCCATGCCAACATGGAGAATTGGTCTTATTCGCAGCGGGTTATGGCTCTTACTCCCGATGAGGTGGTTTGGATCACTCCAGCAGCGCGAGTCAAGGAGATTATCACTGGTTGTGGAGATTTCCTCAATGTCCCTCTTCTCGGTACCCGGGGAGGAATCAACTACAATCCTGAATTAGCCATGAGACAGTTTGGTTTTCCTATGAGAGCGAAGCCCATTAACCTTGCTACATCACAAGAGTTCTTCTACTATTCCAATGTCCCTGCCGGACAAAGGAAAGCTTTTACAGATGCTTGGGCTAAGGTTCGAAGGAAGGACGTGAAGCATTTGGGTGTGAGATCCGGTATAGCTCATGAAGCCTATACTCAGTGGGTGATAGATCGAGTCGAAGAGATTGGCATGCCTTATCCTGCTATGAGGCATGTATCCGCATCTACTCCGTCTAGACCATTACCATTGCTTCCCGCAACTCAGGAGATGTATCAGGAGCATCTAGCTATGGAGAGTGAGGAGAAGCGAGCATGGAAAGCCCGTTACTGTGAAGCTGAGAACTTGATCATGACTTTGGATGGCAGAGACGAGCAGAAGGATCATGAGAACCGGATGCTGAAGAAGGAACTAGCCAGAGTTAGGAAAGAGCTTGAGGAGAAGGATGATCTATTGAGGAGAGACTCCAGGAGAGTCAGAGGTCGTCGAGATTTCTTTGCCAGTTATTGCGGTTCAGCTTCGGACTCGGATTCCGAATACTACCCAGTCACCCCTTAGTTCTGGATGATAGGATTGACTATTGATTATGTTGTTTGTTCAGCTTATGTTTCAGAAGCCTACTCCCTTGGCTCAATTTATCAAAACAACTTCCTTTGAATAATTTGTTAGTCCAATAATGTTTGCAAAGAATTCTAATTTGTCTAAGAAAACCCTTTGGTAATAAAAAAGAGTCATTTTTGCATCTGCATTTGCACATATCATGCATCATGTGCATCATTCATCGGTCACAAAAAAAAAAAAAAACTTCCACGTGCTCATTGCCTCCTGGTTCTTCTGCCGCAGTGTGAAAAGTGGCTCGTGCTCGAAGGACCGATCAACCTACTAGAGTACATCAGAGTAGACAATACAGGAGGAGGAATCAAGTAGCTATGGAAGAAGAAAATGCACAGCTCCGTACTGAATTAGCTTCTGTGAGAGAAGAGTTAGCTAAAGCCCTCGACGCCATGACTGCTCTGATAGCCGCTCAAGAACAACCAGCCTCGTCTGCTCCAGAGACCACTGAGGCAATTCCAACATCATCTCTCGATAACCGCTTTGCCATGCCAAGGGGATACCCGTACGGACTCCCACTTTTCTTTGCTCCTGATCCCACAGCAGGTGCTTCTAGTGCTGCCAACGGTAACCAAATCCCCGTCTCAGGGCATGCTTCTCTCCACACTACTCTGCCTCAATCAACGGTCTTCACCGATCCAATTGTACATTCTACGCCTCAGGGCGCCAATGCTAATGATTACCGTGGAAAGACTCCTGTATTGGGAACTATGGAAGAAAGAATGGAGGAGCTTGCCAGAGAACTCCGTCGTGAGATCAAAGCCAACCGTGGGAGCGGTGATCTCATCAATACTCACGATCTTTGTTTAGTGCCGAGGGTGGATGTCCCCAAGAAGTTCAAGGTCCCGGAATTTGACCGCTACAATGGGCTGACCTGCCCCCAGAACCATATCATCAAGTACGTTCGGAAGATGGCTAACCATGCAGACAATGATTCACTTATGATCCATTGCTTCCAGGACAGCCTGATGGAAGATGCCGCGGAGTGGTATACCGGTTTGAGCAAGGATGATATTCGTACTTTTGATGATCTGGCTGCTGCTTTTAAGAGCCACTATGGATTCAACACCAGGCTCAAGCCGAATAGGGAATTCCTCCGGTCTCTTTCTCAGAAAAAGGACGAAAGCTTTCACGAATATGCACAGAGGTGGAGAGGGGCAGCTGCCCGTATCACTCCCGTTTTGGACGAGGAAGAAATGACTCAAACATTCTTGAAGACCCTGAAGAAAGATTATGTTGAAAGAATGATTATTGCTGCCCCAAGCAACTTCTCTGAGATGGTCACTATGGGGACCCGTTTGGAGGAAGCTGTCCGAGAAGGGATTATCGTGTTTGAGAAAGGTGAGTCCCCGAATGCACCAAAGAAATACGGCAATGGTCACCATAAGAAAAAGGAATCAGAAGTTGGAATGGTGTCTGCCGGAACCAATCAATCTGCCATTGCCGCTCCTATCAATGCTACACAACTGCCTCAACAGTACCAGTACCTACAGTATGCCCAGCATCCGTTCTATCCGCCGTTCTACCATCAATACCCTCCACTACCGGGCCAGCCTCAGGTCCCAGTTAATGCCATCGCCCAACAAATGCAGCAACAACCACTGGCTCAACAACAACCGCAACAACAACAACAAGGCCCTCAATCTAGACCATCTTTCCCGCCGATACCGATGGCGTACGCTGAACTACTCCCAACTCTGTTACATAAGGGGTATTGCACCACTAGACCTGGCAAGCCTCCGCCAAACCCGTTGCCTCCCAGGTTCCGCTCCGATCTCAGATGTGATTTCCACCAAGGCGCCCTAGGTCATGATGTAGAAGGTTGCTACGCTCTGAAATATATCGTGAAGAAGTTGATCGACCAGGGAAAGCTATCCTTTGAAAACAATGTCCCACATGTGCTCGACAATCCGCTCCCCAACCACGCCGCCGTGAATATGATTGAAGTGTGCGAAGAAATCCCTCGTCTCAATGTCCGTAATGTTGCTACTCCCCTAGTACCACTGCATATCAAGCTGTGCCAAGCTTCCTTGTTTAGCCACGACCACGTTGCTTGCTGTGAATGTCTTCAGAACCCTATGGGTTGCAGCGTAGTCCAGACTGATATCCAAAGCTTGATGAATGACAACTACCTGACTGCCAGTGATGTTTGTATGATAGTGCCGATTTTCCACGATACTCTTGTCAAGAATGTGTCTGCCAGGGAAGATGTTAAGCCTCTAGTGATACGGCTACCAGGGCCAGTGCCATATACTTCTGCGAAAGTTGTCCCGTACAAGTACAGCGCGACTATGTTGGAAAACGGGAAAGAAGTACCTTTGGTGTCCCCGAGCACAGTAAGCAGTATCGCCGAAGTGACGGCTTTGAGGAGCGGCAGGGTCTGGCCCCTCTTGTTTCAGAAGAAAGATGATGTGCAAGTTGCGATTCCTGCTGATAAGACTACTCCATTGTCAATCCCCCCTGTTGTTGAAAGTACCAGCCGTCCAGGCCAGTCCATCGAAGATTCCAATCTGGATGAGATTTTGAAGATAATCAAGAAAAGCGATTATAAGATCGTTGACAAGCTATTACAAACCCCTTCGAAGATATCCATCTTGTCCCTACTCCTTAGTTCGGAGGCTCACAGGAACGTATTGTTGAAGGTGTTGGAGCAAGCATATGTCGACCACGAAGTCACAGAGGATCAATTTGGTGGGATAGTGGCTAACATCACTGCTTGCAGTAACCTTTGGTTTGGTGAAGATGAACTTCCAGAGACAGGGAAGCACCACAACTTGGCCCTGCACATTTCCATGAACTGCAAAGCAGATATGCTGTCCAACGTGTTGGTAGACACTGGGTCGTCGTTGAATGTGATGCCTAAGTCGACTTTGGATCAGTTAAGTTGTCAAGGAGTCCCTTTGAGAAGGAGTACTTTCCTGGTCAAGGCTTTCGATGGTTCCCGTAAAACTGTGCTCGAAGAGGTAGATCTCCCCATGACTATTGGTCCTGAAACATTCATGATTACTTTCCAGGTTATGGACATAGATGCCTCTTACAGTTGCCTTCTCGGAAGACCGTGGATACACGAGGCCGGGGCAGTCACTTCTACCCTCCATCAGAAGCTGAAGTTCGTAAGGAATGGTAAACTTGTGACAGTGCATGGGGAAGAAGCTTATCTGGTCAGTCAGTTATCATCCTTCTCTTGCATCGAAGCTAAATCTGCCGAAGGAACTGCATTCCAGGGTTTGACTATCGAGGGTGCAGAGCCCAAGAGGTCTAGTGCTGCCATGGCTTCGTTGAAAGATACGCAGAAGGCCGTTCAGGAGGGTCAGGCCGCCGGTTGGGGCCAATTGATACAGCTGCTGGACAACAAACGCAAAGAGGGTCTCGGTTTCTCTCCGACGTCAGGCGTGTCAACTAGAACGTTCCGTAGTGCTGGGTTTGCCAATGCAATTCTTGATGGTGGTGATGAAAGAGGGTCTAGGCCCACATTTGTGATACCAGGAGGCATGGCAAAGAACTGGAACGTTATCAATCTCCCTGTGTTTGTGCATGACTCTAAGTAATATGTCTTGCTGTTTAGGCTTTTGTTTTCAAAGTAACAATCCTTCCGCCCTGCCCAAGGCGGAAGTGACACTTTTGTAAAGGGCATGTTTGTTCCGACATCACCATTATCAATAAAAAACGTCGTTTCTTTCACGACTCTTTTTCTTTCTTTAATGCTTTTCCCTTGGAAATAATGGTAATGCTAGAAAAAACCAAAACATCTGTATTTTCTTATTAATTTCAAAGATCTGCATGAAAATTATTTTCTAAAAAATCATCCAAACATGTCACGCAGATCGAACCAAAATGAACCCGTTGAACACAGTGACCCTATGTTTCTCCAAACTGTTGAGTCCCCGGTGTTTGAGGCCGAAGATGAGGATAGTGATGACATACCAGATGAGATTGCCCGATTGCTTGAGCAAGAAGAGAAAACCATTCGGCCTCATCAGGAGGAGATCGAGCTAATCAACCTGGGTACCGAGGATAACAAAAGAGAGATCAAGGTCGGTGCTGCATTGGAGGAAGGGGTCAAGAAAAGGATCTTCCAGCTTCTCCGGGAGTATTCAGATATTTTTGCATGGTCGTATGAAGATATGCCGGGTTTGGATCCCCAGATCGTGGAACACCGGATACCAACAAAACCAGACTGTCCCCCTGTCAGACAAAAGTTGAGACGGACTCGGCCGGACATGGCCCTGAAGATCAAAGGTGAGGTGCAAAAGCAGATTGACGCGGGTTTTCTCATGACGGTTGAGTATCCCGAGTAGGTTGCTAATATCGTGCCAGTGCCGAAGAAGGATGGTAAAGTCCGAATGTGTGTTGATTACAGAGATTTGAATAGAGCAAGTTTGAAGGACAATTTCCCACTACCTCACATCGATGTACTTGTTGACAATACTGCCCAGTGCAAGGTGTTCTCCTTCATGGACGGGTTTTCTGGCTATAACCAAATCAAAATGTCACCCAAAGACAAGGAGAAGACGTCGTTCATCACTCCGTGGGGAACTTTCTGTTGCAAAGCAATGCCATTCGGTCTAATAAATGCTGGTGCTACTTATCAAAGGGGGATTACCACGTTGTTCCATGATATGATTCACAAAGAAGTCGAAGTGTACGTGGATGACATGATTGTCAAGTCAAGCGATGAAGAGCAACACGTCGAATATTTGGCTAAGATGTTTGAAAGGTTGAGGAAATACAAGCTTCGGCTGAATCCCAACAAGTGTACGTTCGGTGTTAGGTCTGGGAAGTTGCTAGGCTTCATTGTCAGTTAGAGAGGCATTGAAGTAGATCCTGACAAAGTCCGAGCAATCCGTGAAATGCCGGCCCCGCAAACCGAGAAGCAAGTTAGAGGGTTCCTCGGGCGTTTGAACTACATTTCTAGATTTATATCCCATATGACCGCGACCTGCGGGCCGATTTTCAAGTTAATCAGGAAGAATCAACCTGTGGTATGGAATGATGAATGCCAAGAAGCTTTCGACAACATCAAGAACTATTTGCTAGAGCCACCGATCCTTGTCCCGCCCGTGGACGGAAGGCCCTTGATTATGTATCTGTCCGTATTGGATGAATCCATGGGATGTGTGCTCGGTCAGCAAGATGAAACTGGAAAGAAAGAGCATGCGATCTACTATTTGAGCAAGAAATTCACCGATTGTGAGACTCGGTACACAATGCTAGAGAAAACCTGTTGTGCATTAGCCTGGGCAGCCAAGCGCCTGCGTCATTACTTGATAAATCATACAACTTGGTTGATATCTCGGATGGATCCAATCAAGTATATCTTTGAGAAGCCGGCGGTCACTGGAAAAATCGCACGTTGGCAAATGTTATTGTCAGAGTATGATATTGTGTTTAAAGCTCAGAAAGCCATTAGAGGGAGTATCCTGGCTGACCATCTCGCTTGCCAACCGCTCGATGACTATCAACCTTTGAAGTTTGATTTCCCCGACGAAGAAGTTATGTTCTTAAAACCAAGAGACTGTGAAGAACCACTGATCGGTGAAGGTCCAGACCCTGATAGCAAGTGGGGGTTGGTCTTTGATGGTGCTGTTAATGCCTATGGCCGAGGGATTGGCGCAGTAATTGTGGCTCCGTAGGGGCATCACATTCCTTTCACAGCCCGGATTGTGTTTGAGTGCACCAACAATGTGGCCGAGTATGAAGCATGTATCTTGGGGATCGAGGAAGCAATCGATATGAGAATCAAGCACCTCGACATCTATGGAGACTCTGCACTAGTCATCAACCAGATAAAGGGAGAATGGGAGACCCATCATGCCAATCTGATCCCTTACCGTGATTATGCGAGACGTCTGTTAACGTATTTTACAAAGGTCGAGTTGCACCGGGAGTATTTATGGAGTATATGAATCGCATCTTCCATGCATTTTTGGATCAGTTCGTAGTTGTATTTATTGATGATATTCTGATTTACTCCAAGACTGAGGAAGAGCATGCTGAACATCTGAAGATTGTCTTGCAAGTGTTGAAAGAGAAGAAACTTTACGCCAAATTGTCTAAGTGTGAGTTCTGGTTGAAAGAAGTGAGTTTCCTTGGTCATGTTATTTCTGGAGATGGTATTGCTGTGGATCCGTCTAAAATTGAAGCGGTATCGCAATGGGAGACTCCGAAGTCAGTTACCGAGATTAGAAGCTTTTTGGGTTTAGCTGGTTATTATAGAAGGTTTATTGAAGGATTCTCCAAGTTAGCTCTTCCGTTGACCCAGTTGACTTGTAAAGGTAGAGCTTTTGTTTGGGATGTGCATTGTGAGAACAGTTTCAACGAGCTGAAGAAGCGTTTGACGACTGCTCCAGTTTTGATTTTGCCAAAGCCAGATGAGCCATTCGTTGTGTATTATGATGCGTCTAAGTTGGGTTTAGGAGGTGTGCTTATGCAAGGAGGTAAAGTGGTAGCTTATGCTTCAAGACAGTTGAGGATTCATGAGAAGAATTATCCGACGCATGATTTGGAATTAGCAGCTGTGGTTTTTGTATTGAAGATGTGGAGACACTACTTATATGGTGCGAGGTTCGAAGTGTTTAGTGATCACAAGAGCTTGAAGTATCTTTTCGATCAGAAGGAATTGAATATGAGGCAGAGAAGATGGTTAGAACTTTTGAAGGACTTCGACTTTGGGTTGAATTATCATCCGGGTAAAGCGAATGTGGTAGCAGATGCCTTGAGTAGGAAGACTTTGCATATGTCTGCTATGATGGTTAAGGAGTTCGAATTACTTGAGCAATTTAGAGATTTGAGTTTGGTTTGTGAAAGGACGCCTCGGACCGTGAAGCTAGGGATGCTGAAGATTGATAGTGACTTCTTGATGAATATAAGAGAGGCGCAGAAAGAAGATGTCAAGTTTGTTGATTTGATGGTTGCGGGTAACCAGACTGAAGATAGTGATTTTCAAGTCGATGATCAAGGAGTGTTGAGATTCCGAGGTAGGATTTGCATTCCTGACAATGAAGAGGTTAAGAAGATGATTCTTGAAGAGAGTCACAGAAGTAGCTTGAGTATTCACCCGGGAGCTACGAAGATGTATCATGATTTGAAGAAGTTGTTTTGGTGGTCTGGTTTGAAACGTGATGTGGCACAGTTTGTGTATGCTTGTTTAGTTTGCCAGAAGTCGAAGATTGAGCATCAGAAACCGGCTGGTATGTTGGTATCTTTAGATGTGCCGGAGTGGAAATGGGATAGTATATCCATGGATTTTGTGACTAGTTTGCCGAATACTCCAAGGGGGAATGACGCCATCTGGGTGGTGGTTGACAGATTGATGAAGTCGGCTCATTTTCTACCGATTAATATTAGTTTTCCTGTTGCCCAGTTGGCAGAGATTTATATCAAGGAGATTGGGAGGTTGCATGGTGTTCCTTCGAGCATAGTATCAGATAGAGATCCAAGATTTACTTCTAGATTTTGGAAAAGTTTGCAAGAGGCTTTGGGTTCTAAGTTGAGATTGAGTTCGGCGTATCATCCGCAGATAGATGGTCAGTCAGAGAGGACAATCCAGTCGCTAGAGGATTTGTTGAGGGTTTGTGTTCTTGAGCAAGGAGGAACTTGGGATAGTCATCTTCCATTAATCGAGTTCACATACAATAATAGTCATCATTCTAGTATTGGGATGCCACCTTTTGAAGCTTTATATGGTCGGAGATGCAGAACTCCGTTGTGTTGGTTTGAGTCGGGTGAAAGAGTGGTCTTAGGACCGGAGATTGTTCAGCAAACTACTGAGAAAGTTAAGATGATTCAAGAGAAAATGAAAGCGTCGCAGAGTCGACAAAAGAGTTACCATGATAAGCGAAGGAAAGATCTTGAGTTTCAGGAAGGTGACCACGTGTTTTTGAGGGTCACACCTATGACTGGTGTTGGACGTGCTTTGAAGTCAAAGAAGTTGACTCCGAGATTTATTGGTCCGTATCAGATATCAGAGAGGGTTGGAACGGTGGCATACAGAGTTGGGTTACCACCGCATCTTTCGAATTTACATGATGTTTTCCATGTGTCGCAGCTTCGGAAGTATGTTCCGGATCCATCTCATGTGATCCAGAGCGATGATGTGCAAGTTAGGGACAACCTTACGGTGGAGACTTTACCGGTAAGGATTGATGATCGGAAAATGAAGACGTTGAGGGGCAAGGATATACCTCTCGTTAGAGTCGTTTGGTCGGGAGCGACTGGTGAAAGCTTGACTTGGGAGCTCGAGAGTAAGATGCTAGAGTCTTATCCAGAGTTATTTGCTTGAGGTAATTTTCGAGGACGAAAATCTTTTAAGTGGGGGAGAGTTGTAACGCCCACGTTCGTTTTAGTATTTATTTAAATCGAGTTTAGGTGATTATATTATATTTATATAATATATAAGTGTTTTGATATGTTTTGATATGTTTTGATATGTTTTGATGTGTTTTGATATGCTTGAGATGATTTTGTGGTAAGATATAATGGTTAAGGATAAGGTTAAGAGACTTATTTTATTGTTAAATAAAATAAGATTTGAAAAGAAAATAAAATATTTAGTTATGGGTTAGTTTTGGATTTTAGAGAGTTATGTGGGAGAAAGAGTAAATAAGATAAGATTTGTTGGCAGTATAAATAAGGCAACTAGGGTTAGGGAGTCAGTAACGCTTTCAGACCTTTTGGGAAAAGAAAGAAGCCGCACGCGTGAAGAGAAAGAAGGAAGGGTGTGCTGCGATTTGCTTCAATTCAGGTAAGGGTGAGATTCATGATTAAGTGATATTGATTAGCATAGTTCTGATAGCAATTAACAAGGACTAGGATTGATTTAAGAGAAGGAGAAAACTAGGTCAAAACCTTATAAATTGATGGATTAACGGTTGGAATAGGTTTAATTGATGTAGAAAGTGTTCCTAGACCTTAAAATATGTTTAGGATGAATTCTGGAATCAATAGCAGGCTTAGAACCATGAGAATTTGTGAGATTTTGAGAGTATTGCAGTTCTGGCCGCAGCGAAATTTATCGCTCGCCACGGCGAGCAGTGATCCTCGCCTCGCGAGTGATGAGCCTCATCGCTCGCCACGGCGAGTACTTATCCTCGCCTCGCGAGTTGCTTCTGGCAGCTCGCCATAGCGAGCACTTCCCTTCGCCTCGCGAGTTGCTTCTGGCAGCTCGCCACGGCGAGCTAACCCACTCGCCTCGCGAACACTACCAGTCTTTGGAAGTTGTGAGGGTTGTGTGATCTGTTCCGTGTGATTGATTTGGAGGTGTTCCCTGAGTGTTATTTAGGCCTAGTGGTGATGCTGAGAGTCCTGTTCAGAGCCTTGCTAAGTATGGATTGTTGGGTTATGGTAGTAGAGCATGAATTAAGTATTATACCTTGTGCAATTATGTTAAAGTTTATATTGCCTTGAAATGTAATTGATATAATGATATCATTCTGTTCTTGTGATTTGAATTATGCTGCTGATGTTATTAAACTGAACTGTTATGATATATGCATATGTTATATATGCAATGATAAGTTGTTGTTTAGCTCCAATTTCTTGGATGCATGTTGATAAGGTGATTAAGGATAAATGTTATTTGAGTTGAGTCCATGCATAGCATACATTGAGCTTAGTCCTCACCATGATAGGAGCTTTGTCCTCCGCACGTTTATTAGGAGCTTTGTCCTCCGCACGTTTAAAAGTATATTAATACTTATGATGAAGTTTGGTACCACATGCATATAAGGAGTCTAAGAGCATTGTCGCATGGTCATATTTATGATGTCATGTTGTTGATAAAGAATGAATATATGATTACGTGATAAGTGCTATTTATCTATGCTACTTGCTTAAAGATGATATGAAGTTGATTACGTGATTACGTGCTAATTGTTATGCAAGAATGCTATTAATGTTTTGAAGTTAATTGTTATTCTGTATTATGTTGATTAGTATTATTTTGTTATGAATTCTCACCCCTTCTGCTGGAATTGCCGCCTTGTGGGCAAGTGCAGGTGATCGTGCTTAGTGTTCAGGTGGTTCGTGAGTGGCCTTACCTCACAGTTTTGTCTAGGTCGCTCTGATACGTAACGGGATGGGGTTGTCTTATGCATGCTTCATTCTTTACGTGTATTTGATGTACCTTGCTAACATTTGAGATATTTTATGGGGCCTGCGTGCCAAACGTTTATGAATTTTTAGTAATAATTCCGCTGCAGAGTTTTGAAGTAAACCGGTTAAATAAATTATTATTTAATTGTTTTGGATTATGTTTTATGTAATATCCCGTTGTTGTGTTTGCATACTCTGATAATTGTTTAAGACATTTTTATGTTGGGAAAACGGGGTGTTACAATTGGTATCAGAGCAAGTCGGTCTGTCCGGCCAATTAGAGAGTCTTGTTGAGTTTTAGTAATATTTGTATTACTAAATCTTATGTTGCTGCTACTGTTTGTTGTAGAATATCAGGATGGCTGGAAGGAACGATGCTGCTCTTGCTGCTGCTTTGGAAGCAATGGCTAATGCTGTGGGTCAGCAACCTAATGCAAATGCTGGCGTGAATGCTGAGACGAGGATGTTGGAGACTTTCATGAGGAATCATCCTCCAACTTTTAAGGGAAGGTATGACCCCGATGGAGCCCAGACGTGGCTTAAGGAGATAGAGAGGATTTTCAGAGTGATGCAGTGCACTGAAGTCCAGCAGGTGCGATTTGGTACACATCAGCTGTCCGAGGAAGCTGATGATTGGTGGGTCAGCGTGTTACCTAGCCTAGAGCAGGATGGAACTGTGGTGACTTGGGCCGTGTTCAGAAGAGAGTTTCTAAGGAGGTACTTTCCGGAAGACGTTCGCGGGAAGAAAGAGATCGAGTTCCTTGAGCTGAAGCAAGGAAGTATGTCGGTGACTGAGTATGCTGCCAAGTTTGTAGAGTTGGCGAAGTTCTATCCGCACTATGCTGCTGAGACCGCGGAGTTTTCTAAATGCATCAAGTTCGAGAACGGTTTGAGGCCCGACATTAAGAGGGCGATTGGGTATCAGCAGATCAGAGTTTTTCCGGATTTGGTGAATAGCTGCCGGATCTATGAAGAGGATACGAAGGCTCACTACAAGGTAGTGAATGATAGGAAAGCCAAGGGCCAGCAGAGTCGCCCTAAACCTTATAGTGCCCCTGCTGATAAAGGGAAACAGAGGATGGTCGTTGATAGGCAGACTGCGAGGAAGGGTACCCCTGCTGAGATCGTATGTTTCAACTGTGGTGTGAAAGGCCACAAGAGCAATGTTTGTCCTGAGGAGATCAAGAAGTGTATCCGGTGTGGCAAGAAGGGTCACTTAGTAGCTGACTGCAAGCGTAATGATATCGTGTGCTTCAATTGCAACGAGGAGGGTCATATTGGTTCCCAGTGCAAGCAGCCGAAGAGGGCGCCTACTACGGGTCGAGTTTTTGCCCTGACTGGTACTCAGACAGACAGTGATGATCGTTTGATCAGAGGTACTTGCTATATTAATAATACTCCTTTAGTTGCTATTATTGATACTGGTGCTACACATTGCTTTATTGCTTTAGACTGTGTTTCTGCTTTGAGTCTTGCTATGTCTGATATGAATGGAGAGATGGTTGTCGAAACTCCAGCTAAGGGTTCGGTGACTACTTCTCTCGTATGTTTGAGTTGTCCTCTGTCTATGTTTGGTCGCGATTTCGAAATGGATTTAGTTTGTTTACCTTTGAGCGGTATGGACGTGATTCTGGGTATGAATTGGTTAGAGTACAACCACGTTCTTATCAATTGTTTTCGCAAGACGGTGCATTTCTCGTCCGCTGAAGAGGAAAGTGGTGCTGAGTTTTTATCTACTAAGCAGATGAAGCAACTAGAACGTGACGGCATGTTGATGTTTTCGTTGATGGCTTCCTTATCTTTAGAGAATCAAGCGGTGATCGATAAATTACAAGTGGTATGCGACTTTCCTCAAGTTTTCCCAGATGAAATTCCTGATGTGCCTCTAGAGAGGGAAGTCGAGTTTTCTATTGATCTTGTTCCCGGAACTAAGCCGGTGTCGATGGCACCATATCGTATGTCTGCTTCCGAATTAGCTGAGTTGAAGAAACAGTTGGAAGATTTACTTGAGAAGAAATTTGTTAGACCAAGTGTTTCACCTTGGGGAGCGCCAGTGTTACTAGTAAAGAAGAAGGATGGTAGTATGAGGCTATGCATTGATTATCGGCAGTTGAATAAGGTGACTATCAAGAATAGGTATCCACTACCGAGAATTGATGATTTGATGGATCAGTTAGTGGGTGCACGTGTTTTCAGCAAGATTGATTTGAGGTCGGGTTATCATCAGATTAAAGTAAAGGATGAAGATATGCAGAAGACAGCTTTCAGAACACGTTATGGCCATTATGAGTACAAGGTTATGCCTTTTGGAGTTACTAATGCACCGGGAGTATTTATGGAGTATATGAATCGCATCTTCCATGCATTTTTGGATCAGTTCGTAGTTGTATTTATTGATGATATTCTGATTTACTCCAAGACTGAGGAAGAGAATGCTGAACATCTGAAGATTGTCTTGCAAGTGTTGAAAGAGAAGAAACTTTACGCCAAATTGTCTAAGTGTGAGTTCTGGTTGAAAGAAGTGAGTTTCCTTGGTCATGTTATTTCTGGAGATGGTATTGCTGTGGATCCGTCTAAAATTGAAGCGGTATCGCAATGGGAGACTCCGAAGTCAGTTACCGAGATTAGAAGCTTTTTGGGTTTAGCTGGTTATTATAGAAGGTTTATTGAAGGATTCTCCAAGTTAGCTCTTCCGTTGACCCAGTTGACTTGTAAAGGTAGAGCTTTTGTTTGGGATGTGCATTGTGAGAACAGTTTCAACGAGCTGAAGAAGCGTTTGACGACTGCTCCAGTTTTGATTTTGCCAAAGCCAGATGAGCCATTCGTTGTGTATTATGATGCGTCTAAGTTGGGTTTAGGAGGTGTGCTTATGCAAGGAGGTAAAGTGGTAGCTTATGCTTCAAGACAGTTGAGGATTCATGAGAAGAATTATCCGACGCATGATTTGGAATTAGCAGCTGTGGTTTTTGTATTGAAGATGTGGAGACACTACTTATATGGTGCGAGGTTCGAAGTGTTTAGTGATCACAAGAGCTTGAAGTATCTTTTCGATCAGAAGGAATTGAATATGAGGCAGAGAAGATGGTTAGAACTTTTGAAGGACTTCGACTTTGGGTTGAATTATCATCCGGGTAAAGCGAATGTGGTAGCAGATGCCTTGAGTAGGAAGACTTTGCATATGTCTGCTATGATGGTTAAGGAGTTCGAATTACTTGAGCAATTTAGAGATTTGAGTTTGGTTTGTGAAAGGACGCCTCGGACCGTGAAGCTAGGGATGCTGAAGATTGATAGTGACTTCTTGATGAATATAAGAGAGGCGCAGAAAGAAGATGTCAAGTTTGTTGATTTGATGGTTGCGGGTAACCAGACTGAAGATAGTGATTTTCAAGTCGATGATCAAGGAGTGTTGAGATTCCGAGGTAGGATTTGCATTCCTGACAATGAAGAGGTTAAGAAGATGATTCTTGAAGAGAGTCACAGAAGTAGCTTGAGTATTCACCCGGGAGCTACGAAGATGTATCATGATTTGAAGAAGTTGTTTTGGTGGTCTGGTTTGAAACGTGATGTGGCACAGTTTGTGTATGCTTGTTTAGTTTGCCAGAAGTCGAAGATTGAGCATCAGAAACCGGCTGGTATGTTGGTATCTTTAGATGTGCCGGAGTGGAAATGGGATAGTATATCCATGGATTTTGTGACTAGTTTGCCGAATACTCCAAGGGGGAATGACGCCATCTGGGTGGTGGTTGACAGATTGACGAAGTCGGCTCATTTTCTACCGATTAATATTAGTTTTCCTGTTGCCCAGTTGGCAGAGATTTATATCAAGGAGATTGGGAGGTTGCATGGTGTTCCTTCGAGCATAGTATCAGATAGAGATCCAAGATTTACTTCTAGATTTTGGAAAAGTTTGCAAGAGGCTTTGGGTTCTAAGTTGAGATTGAGTTCGGCGTATCATCCGCAGATAGATGGTCAGTCAGAGAGGACAATCCAGTCGCTAGAGGATTTGTTGAGGGTTTGTGTTCTTGAGCAAGGAGGAACTTGGGATAGTCATCTTCCGTTAATCGAGTTCACATACAATAATAGTCATCATTCTAGTATTGGGATGGCACCTTTTGAAGCTTTATATGGTCGGAGATGCAGAACTCCGTTGTGTTGGTTTGAGTCGGGTGAAAGAGTGGTCTTAGGACCGGAGATTGTTCAGCAAACTACTGAGAAAGTTAAGATGATTCAAGAGAAAATGAAAGCGTCGCAGAGTCGACAAAAGAGTTACCATGATAAGCGAAGGAAAGATCTTGAGTTTCAGGAAGGTGACCACGTGTTTTTGAGGGTCACACCTATGACTGGTGTTGGACGTGCTTTGAAGTCAAAGAAGTTGACTCCGAGATTTATTGGTCCGTATCAGATATCAGAGAGGGTTGGAACGGTGGCATACAGAGTTGGGTTACCACCGCATCTTTCGAATTTACATGATGTTTTCCATGTGTCGCAGCTTCGGAAGTATGTTCCGGATCCATCTCATGTGATCCAGAGCGATGATGTGCAAGTTAGGGACAACCTTACGGTGGAGACTTTACCGGTAAGGATTGATGATCGGAAAATGAAGACGTTGAGGGGCAAGGATATACCTCTCGTTAGAGTCGTTTGGTCGGGAGCGACTGGTGAAAGCTTGACTTGGGAGCTCGAGAGTAAGATGCTAGAGTCTTATCCAGAGTTATTTGCTTGAGGTAATTTTCGAGGACGAAAATCTTTTAAGTGGGGGAGAGTTGTAACGCCCACGTTCGTTTTAGTATTTATTTAAATCGAGTTTAGGTGATTATATTATATTTATATAATATATAAGTGTTTTGATATGTTTTGATATGTTTTGATGTGTTTTGATATGCTTGAGATGATTTTGTGGTAAGATATAATGGTTAAGGATAAGGTTAAGAGACTTATTTTATTGTTAAATAAAATAAGATTTGAAAAGAAAATAAAATATTTAGTTATGGGTTAGTTTTGGATTTTAGAGAGTTATGTGGGAGAAAGAGTAAATAAGATAAGATTTGTTGGCAGTATAAATAAGGCAACTAGGGTTAGGGAGTCAGTAACGCTTTCAGACCTTTTGGGAAAAGAAAGAAGCCGCACGCGTGAAGAGAAAGAAGGAAGGGTGTGCTGCGATTTGCTTCAATTCAGGTAAGGGTGAGATTCATGATTAAGTGATATTGATTAGCATAGTTCTGATAGCAATTAACAAGGACTAGGATTGATTTAAGAGAAGGAGAAAACTAGGTCAAAACCTTATAAATTGATGGATTAACGGTTGGAATAGGTTTAATTGATGTAGAAAGTGTTCCTAGACCTTAAAATATGTTTAGGATGAATTCTGGAATCAATAGCAGGCTTAGAACCATGAGAATTTGTGAGATTTTGAGAGTATTGCAGTTCTGGCCGCAGCGAAATTTATCGCTCGCCACGGCGAGCAGTGATCCTCGCCTCGCGAGTGATGAGCCTCATCGCTCGCCACGGCGAGTACTTATCCTCGCCTCGCGAGTTGCTTCTGGCAGCTCGCCATAGCGAGCACTTCCCTTCGCCTCGCGAGTTGCTTCTGGCAGCTCGCCACGGCGAGCTAACCCACTCGCCTCGCGAACACTACCAGTCTTTGGAAGTTGTGAGGGTTGTGTGATCTGTTCCGTGTGATTGATTTGAAGGTGTTCCCTGAGTGTTATTTAGGCCTAGTGGTGATGCTGAGAGTCCTGTTCAGAGCCTTGCTAAGTATGGATTGTTGGGTTATGGTAGTAGAGCATGAATTAAGTATTATACCTTGTGCAATTATGTTAAAGTTTATATTGCCTTGAAATGTAATTGATATAATGATATCATTCTGTTCTTGTGATTTGAATTATGCTGCTGATGTTTTTAAACTGAACTGTTATGATATATGCATATGTTATATATGCAATGATAAGTTGTTGTTTAGCTCCAATTTCTTGGATGCATGTTGATAAGGTGATTAAGGATAAATGTTATTTGAGTTGAGTCCATGCATAGCATACATTGAGCTTAGTCCTCACCATGATAGGAGCTTTGTCCTCCGCACGTTTATTAGGAGCTTTGTCCTCCGCACGTTTAAAAGTATATTAATACTTATGATGAAGTTTGGTACCACATGCATATAAGGAGTCTAAGAGCATTGTCGCATGGTCATATTTATGATGTCATGTTGTTGATAAAGAATGAATATATGATTACGTGATAAGTGCTATTTATCTATGCTACTTGCTTAAAGATGATATGAAGTTGATTACGTGATTACGTGCTAATTGTTATGCAAGAATGCTATTAATGTTTTGAAGTTAATTGTTATTCTGTATTATGTTGATTAGTATTATTTTGTTATGAATTCTCACCCCTTCTGCGGGAATTGCCGCCTTGTGGGCAAGTGCAGGTGATCGTGCTTAGTGTTCAGGTGGTTCGTGAGTGGCCTTACCTCACAGTTTTGTCTAGGTCGCTCTGATACGTAACGGGATGGGGTTGTCTTATGCATGCTTCATTCTTTACGTGTATTTGATGTACCTTGCTAACATTTGAGATATTTTATGGGGCTTGCGTGCCAAACGTTTATGAATTTTTAGTAATAATTCCGCTGCAGAGTTTTGAAGTAAACCGGTTAAATAAATTATTATTTAATTGTTTTGGATTATGTTTTATGTAATATCCCGTTGTTGTGTTTGCATACTCTGATAATTGTTTAAGACATTTTTATGTTGGGAAAACGGGGTGTTACACTGGTTACTACTGGATGACCATGGAGCGTGATTGCTATCAATATGCCAGGAAGTGCCACAAATGTCAAATATATGCTGATAAGATCCATGTGCCTCCGCACGCTCTCAATGTTATGTCTTCTCCATGGCCTTTCTCTATGTGGGGCATTGATATGATCGGAAGAATTGAACCGAAAGCTTCGAATGGTCATCGTTTTATCCTGGTAGCAATTGATTATTTCACCAAATGGGTCGAAGCTGCATCATATGCCAACGTGACTAAGCAAGTAGTAGTCAAATTCTTCAAGAACAATATCATCTGTCGGTATGGTGTTCCTAGCAAGATCATCACTGACAACGGTACCAATCTGAACAATGACATGGTGCAGGCCTTATGTGAGAAATTCAAGATTGAACACCACAATTCTTCTCCTTACAGACCTCAGATGAATGGCGCAGTTGAGGCTGCCAATAAGAACATCAAGAAGATTGTGCAGAAGATGGTAACAACATACAAAGACTGGCATGAGATGTTGCCCTATGCTTTACACGGCTACCGCACTACAGTCCGTAGTTCAACCGGGGCAGCGCCTTTTTCTCTTGTATACGGCATGGAAGCAGTCCTCCCATTGGAAGTGGAGATTCCGTCTCTCCGTGTGATTATGGAAGAAAAGTTGTCTGAGGCTGAATGGTGCCAGAGTCGGTACGACCAGTTGAATTTGATTGAGGAAAGACGCCTGGGTGCTTTGGCTCACGGTCAGATGTATCAAACAAGGATGAAGAATGCTTTTGACAAGAAAGTCCGTCCTCGGGAATTCAAGGAGGGTGAACTCGTATTGAAGAGAAGAATGAGTCAGTAACCCGACCCAAGGGGCAAATGGACGCCTAACTATGAAGGACCTTATGTTGTCAAGAAGGCTTTCTCTGGCGGTGCTCTGATTCTCACACACATGGATGGTGTAGAACTTCCGAATCCTGTGAATGCCGATGTAGTCAAGAAATATTTTGTGTAGATATGAAAAGAACAGCGTGGTAGGTCGAAAACCCGAAAGGGCGGCCTAGGCAAAAATGCGCTTCCCGGTGGATCGAAAACCCGAAAGGGCGATCCAGGCAAAATAAGGGACAAGAAACAAAAATGTAAAAGCTCGATGAGATTACGTGTAACTCAGGCAAGAATGAGCGTCTCGATGAGCCGAAAACCCGAAAGGGCGGTTCATGCAAAAATGAGATTGAAATAAAAGACAATTGACTATATCTGGCAAGTTATCGTTCCCCTTGGGATCTTTGCAACTGATAATTGGCTGTTCTCATCCGAGGTTCCGACGCCTGCGGATTCAAGAGTTTTAGATACCATAGTAGTTACTGTGTTCAATGTACCACCAACCAATAAAATTACCATTTTCCAAGCTTTGTAAATCCGTGGAGTCACGCCTTCGGCTGATTACCACCCTTATACATCGATTTGAGCCTATGCTTTTGTTTGGCACTCTAATTCTTTTTCTACTCTATATTCAAAGCTTTATACAAAAAGGGTTCTTTCTATGTTAATAATGATGCATGTCTGGAATGAACATTCTGAAAATTGAAAATTTTTGAGTATTTTGAAAGCAGGCCTAAGCGACTAGGTATATTCAAATGAAACATGCATGAACAAATCTACGTTGATATCAGTTCCAATTCAAGTTACTAGCAAGCTTTCCCCCCAGTGACGGTCTGTGGTCAATGGCAAGAATGAAAAAACAGAATGAAAAGCATGAAAAATGAATATGCTCGCTAAGTCGAAAACCCGAAAGGGCGGCTTAGGCAAAAATGAGCACCCCGATGGATTGACAACCTTCAAAGGCAATTCAGGCAAAAACAGGGGCAACAAAAAAAACTATTCCCCGGTGGGTCGAAAACCCGAAAGGGCGATCCAGGCAAAAATGGGATGATGAAAATAAAAATGAAAAAAGAAATAAAAAACAAACATGCAAAAGCGTTGACCACAGAGGCGATGTCCAAAGCATTTATGTGACTGTTCCAACAAGCAGCAATACCGTTCAGATTGTCTTCCTCTACGATTTTACAACTTCCTGCCTTCAACGATGGTCTCGATGTATCTTCAAACGACGGCATCTCCAGAAGAGGAACTTTTGCAAGTATATGTCAGAGCACGAGCCATTGCGTGCCCAATATTCCAATGTTTTGCCTGTCTCCGCGAAATCATGTCTGTGAAGTGCCAATCATCATGCATTTCAAAGCATTCATACATGCATAATCATGCATCTTATGTGTTCATGTATTTGATAAAATTCTCATGTTATTCATACACATTTGCATTCTCAATTCCTATGTTGATCTCCGTCAAAATCAATCATGTCAATTTCAAATTTCTTCTGCTAATGACAAATGTCTACCTGTCATGTCAATTTCAAGATCCAACAATCTTGTCAACTTCAAACTTTAGCTATCCTTTCAAATTCAAGCTCCTGCCGTCATGTCAAGTCAATTTCAATTTGTTTCTACAATACAATTCGTTTCCATTAATGGCCAAGTGGCTAGTTCGCATCCAAGAACAGCTTGTGCCTGCCAATTCACTCTTGTTATCGGTCAAGCAGCAAGTTCACATCCAAGAACAGCTTGTACCTGTCAATTTGTTTTTGTTATCGGTCAAGTAGCAAGTTCGTATCCAAGAACAGCTTGTACCTATCCTTTTGATATCCGCCGGGCGGCCAGTTCAGATCCAAGAACAGCTCGTGCTTTCTATTTTGTTTCCTGTCAGCCAAGTAACTAGTTCGTGTCCAAGAACGGCTTGTGCTTTCTGTATTTTCTTTCAGCCAAGTGACCAGCTCAAATACAGGAGCAGCTTGCGCCCTTTGTTGTCAATATTCCCGGTCAAGTGGCTAGTTCGCACCCAAGAACAGCTTGTACCTGTCAAATTTGCTATCGAGTCTCCCCAGTGAGTCTTGTTATCTGCTATCTTGTTAATGTCAACCAGTCCCGCAATGGATACGACATACTCTGTTGTTTGCTATTCTGTTAATGTCAACCAGTCCCGAAATGGATACGACATATTTTGTTAAATTCAATTCTCAGTCTGTTTTGCATTCATAACACAAATGTTGCATGACATACATAACATTTACGAACGTATTTTTACGCCCAAAATCAGTGCAAATGTCGATATTTAAGTATCTTCGTCGCGTCAAGCCAAAGACTCTGTCTCTTGACTCTCTAGACGAAGAAACTTAAATAGGGGCAGCTGTTATACCCTCATTTTGGACCTAAAAATACTCATTCAAATTTCCCTGCTATTTTCTAATACTTTCAAATTCACCATGTTTTCTACTGTGCTTCAAATGCATACGTTACTGCTTCAGTCTTTTAATTTTTGCATAAAGTCGTACAAAAGGGTATTTTGGTCATTTCCTACAAAGGAGCCCATTTTAGTCCTTGCAATTTGTCCCTGAGCCTTTTCGATTTGTTTGCATGAATCATATATCAAACTCTGTACAAAAATCATCTTAGTTCTGCAACTGAGTCGGTCTGAGTCAGTCTGAGCCATTTTAGCCCCCGGGGGCATTTTAGTCTTTTCACATTGTTCAAATTTTGGGCAGAGAGGTATTTTGAAATACCTCATTTTGGTAATTTGTTCGTTTTAGTCCGTTTTGTCCATTTTAATTGTTTCACTTTACGTTGTTTTCAAATTTACATTTTTTACCAATTTTATTTTAACTTTTTGCAGTTTAGTCCAAATGTTATATTTTATTGCAAATAAGTCCAATTTTATTTTCAAAACAGTCCAATTCAGTTTTAATTTCAAAGCAGTCCGAATTCTTTTTAATTACAGTTCAATCCTTATTTCTTTTCAAATTGCATTTTAGTCCCTGAGTCAAACAGTCCAAGTTGCCACGCAAGTGTTCAATCCCACGTGTCACATTCCTATTGGGTCAGAGGCCACATGGCAGCTTATAAATAGTGAACAGTGTCAGAATTTTCAGAGATACGCGCCACATCACTAACAGAATCCACACTCTCTCTCTTGGCAGTTAAGATCAAAACAAAAATTCATCAAGAACAATTCACAAAACCCTAACCGTTTCAGAAGCAAGCTTGAGCCAAAATCAATGGAGTTTTCGTGTGAGCTCTCAGAGATTCAATTGAATCTTCATCATTGAGCTATAATTTCTGCAATTCAAGCGCCAAATCCATCGCCAGAAGCAACGAATCCGACGCGATCACAGAAACCGTTTGAAAAGAAGAAGAAAGTGAAGAATTCAAAGGTTCTGAACCGGTTAAGAAGAAGAAAGAAGGATCACGGTTTATTTCCGGATTTCAGTCTCAAAATCAACAACAGAATCAACATCGAAGGAGCCTGAAGGTTCAAGATTGAATCTCCGAACAAAACCAGGTGAGAAATCAGAGAAACTTACCTCCTTCATACGCATAAACATCAGCAAGACTGAATCAGCATAGATCCATACAAATTCAAAAGGTCCGGTTCAAAAAGGAATGAAACCCTAATTTTTTTTCAAAACCGTGAAGGATTTTAGGGTTTACAACGTGAATCAATCGTTGTAAACCTATGAATCCGTAAAAAGTTTCATCAAAACAAAGATTTGAACCAAAAAAAAGAACCAAAGAACCGATTGAAATCCGTGAAAGAAAATCCAAGATCTGCGTTGATTCAGTGAATGCATGTAATTTCCAACGGTAGATTCGTGTTTAGAACGACCTAAGGGAACGATTGAGCCATGTTTCTTTAATTTCTGGGCTGTATGAACAAAGCTAGGGTTAGGGTTTCGGAGAATCAACGGAAGAGAAGGGAGGAAGAAAGAGAAAGGGTGAAAAAAATGAAAGATCCGGACCGGTTCCCTTTTATATAGGCTTGCGAACCGGATCGGTTCAACCCGATCCATTTCTGCTGTGCCTTGGACCGTTCGATCTAGATCCTAGTGGATCCGGATCAATCCAACGCCCCTAAGGCGCCGTGGTGATCCGGATTCGTTGGTGTGTGGGTTTGGGCTTTTTACCCGTGGGTTTTGGTTTCTTTCATGTTTTCTTGAATTTTCTTGCTATGCTTACCTCCTGTTCTTGCTATCTGAACCTGTGTGCGTTTCAATTTCTTTACAAAATTCCAAAAAAATTACTCTATGTTCTTGAAGCATTCCTACTAATTCATGTAATATTTTAGGTTAGTTTACTTTCCTTTAAATTCTTGCAAGACCATAGAATGTAAACTAGGACCCGATGTAAAAGACAATGGACACTATGATGATGTACACCGACACAAGCACCGACACGCACACACGTTGTATGTTTACCGCTAGATGTATGTTTAGGAAGCGTGATACTTAGAAAAAACTCATTCTTTCTTTCTCAAAAAACTAACACATCACTCAAAGATTTTTGCAATAAAGTGAAGTCAAAACTTCACCCATTTTTCCTTTATTTTCTTAAGCAAAATCAAAATGAATCTTAAATCTTCAACTTTAACCATTTTTGTAAATAAATTGGACTAACCTCACTTGTTTCCAAATCTCATGCCTTTACGGCCTCTCATCCTTTTCTTCAAAACTATTTTCAAAACTAAAATTGAACCAACCCACAAAAAACATTTTGGAAGAGAACTACATGGAATTTTGATCCCTTAAAAGGGTATGTAGGCAAGAGACTCAAAATCTCTCCAAGTCCAATAAAAACAACACTCAAAATCTTCTTTCTCTCATTCTTAAAATCAATCCCTTTTTTTACAAATAGCGATAAAAGCAAAGCGTATACATAAGACTAGTAAAACGGTTCCTATAGGATACTATAGTCATTGCGGGTGCCTAATACCTTCCCGTAGTGAAATCAGCCCCGAGCTCAAAATTTCTAAGGTTTTCTCTCGATTTTACCTTTCCCCAAAAAAAATAGAGATATCAATGATTGAAAGGTTCAAATCTAATTAATGATTTGACACCCGAAAATCGCGATAACATAGGGAACTTATAATTGAAGTTTTCGGATGAAAATGTGAAAAAGGCCGAGAGCACCCAGTATTGCTCGCCTTCAGTTCGCCCCCAACTCGCCAAAGGCGAGTAACCTCTAGTTGAGCTCGCGAGGCGAGTAGTGTAACGCCCTCTCTAATTATTTAATTATTTTATTAGATGTTATGGTATATGTTTATATATTATATGATTTTGATGATTATGTGACGTATTTGTGACGTATTTGTGACGTGTTATTATTTTATTGTTTAATAAAATAATATAAGTGATGTTTATATGAATAGTTATTTGGTAAATAAATAGATTTGTTGGAAAAATAGAATTTTAAGAGATGGGGTTATATTTATAAATAAGAAGAGTTGTGAGGGTTAAGAGAGAATTAATTAAGTTGTGAGGGAGTATATAAGAGAAGTAGGTTAAGAGGAAACATTTTAGAAACGCGTACAGACTTTGGAAAAGAGAAGAAGAACGGTTCAAGAGAGAAGAGAAGCTAGGTTCCATTTCTGCACAATTTTCCAGGTAAGGGTGAGCCTAACTTCAATAATCTTAATTGTAAATCATCTGTTCTTGATTGGCATAGAGTTTGGTGAGAATTAAGATGAATTTGACAACTAGGGTTAAGATGAACTTGTGATGAATTGGTGAGGGTTCGATGTTGTAAGGCTGTAGAACTTGTTACAGAACCTAGATTATCCCCTAGGATGACATTGCAGATAAATTAGAGGTTTGATTGGAGAGAATTGGCAGGTTTTGGTGAGTTTTGGTCTGAATCCGTGTGGGTTCTGAGATCGCTCGCCTGTGGCGAGTGACCACTCGCCGTGGCGAGTACCCCTTAGTTGCTCGCGAGGCGAGCAGTATAGCTCGCCGTGGCGAGCTTGTCCCTTAACTTTTAGGACTTTGGCCCAAATGATGATGGTTTTGAGTGCCCTTATATTTATAGAGATGACCTGTGAAGTTGGTTTGGTCAAATTGGATTTAGAGAGCTTAAAAATGAGGATTTTTGGTGAAAAATGTCAAAAAGGCCGAGAGCACCCAGGATTGCTCGCCTCCAGCTCGCCCCCAACTCGCCTTTGGCGAGTGAGCTGATGCGAGTACTCGCCTGTGGCGAGCAGATCTACTCGCCGTGGCGAGTTAGTTGACCTTTGTCATGTTTTGTTGTTTTGCAAGCTATTTCACATAGGACGTTTAGAGGAACCCTTTGGGTAGAGTTAGTGCTGTTTTATACCCTTAGATGAGTTATGTAAAGATGAATGCTGATGGTTCTATTAGGCCATTGATAAATGATGTGTTGTTGAATATAAGTGATGTATGAGTATGATGCTATTTGAATAAGATGATGCTATGTGTTGCAATGTGTATGTATAATGAGTTGATGTTCTGCCATGTATTATTATAACTGCATGTGTTAGTCTATAATTTGTAAATGACGTTTGAGACGGTGTATTAAGTTGTTAAGTGACGAGTCCATGCATTTGCATACTATGAGACGGTGGAGCTTTATGCTCAAAGTGACGGTGGAGCATTTGCTCAAAGCGACGGTGAAGCATATTAATGCTATAATCATATGGTACCACATGCACGATGTTGAGACGTTAGGTGTTGCATATAGTCGAGTCAATTATGACATATATGAGATGATGCTTGAGATGTTGATGTATGTTTGTGATGCTGCTTATGATGATGTTTATACGGATGTTATGATGTGATAAAATGTATATGTTTATGAGTTGGATGTAAGACTGTTAATCTTGACATTTGATTTATATATTAATATTATTGTTGTGAATCTCACCCCTTCTGCTGGAATTGCCGCCTTGTGGGCAAGTGCAGGTACCCAGTCTTAGATGCGATGATGCGAGGAGTCTGTGTGAAGTAGGGTTGCTCTGATACGTAACGGGATGGGGTCTTTTGCATAGAGTCTATTCCTTATGTATCATGTTTTCAATAAATGTTAACTTTAAGACTTAGTGATGTTGAAACATTAATATTTGAGACGTTTTGTTGGCTTTTAAGCCAAGACTATTTATGAGATGAGACTTTTGAATTCCGCTGCTTAATTGAATATTTTTGTAATTTGATAAATTATTATCTAAGTTGTTTTTAAAGAAGAAATGTGACACTCCTTTGAGAAATACTCTGATTTATGTGATTTAATTAACGAAATTTTTAAGACGGGAATTTGGGGTGTTACAATTGGTATCAGAGCAGGTTGGTCCGTCCGGCCAAGTAGAGAGTCGAGTGACGTTGTCTTAGAGTTAGAATAGTATTATCGTATTATTCTGACTTATGTTTGTTTCCAGAGAACTAAGATGGCTGGTAGAAACGATGCTGCTCTTGCTGCTGCTTTGGAAGCAATGGCTAATGCTGTGGGTAATCAGAATAATGTTGGTGGAAACGACGGGACTAGGATGTTGGAGACCTTTCTAAGGAATCACCCGCCTACTTTCAAGGGGCACTATGATCCAGATGGGGCTCAAACATGGCTCAAGGAAGTAGAGAGGATCTTCAGAGTCATGCAGTGTGATGATGTGCAGAAGGTGCGTTTTGGCACGCACATGCTCGCGGAGGAGGCTGATGATTGGTGGGTTAGTCTCCTACCCATTTTGGAGCAAGATGGAGCTGTGGTGACGTGGGCTGTTTTCACGAGGGAGTTCCTTAACAGATACTTCCCAGAAGATGTTCGTGGGAAGAAAGAGATAGAATTTCTGGAGCTTAAGCAAGGAAACATGTCGGTGACTGAATACGCGGCAAAGTTTGTGGAGCTGGCGAAGTTTTACCCGCATTATACTCCTGAGACGGCTGAATTTTCGAAGTGTATAAAGTTCGAGAATGGCTTGCGTGCTGACATCAAGCGAGCCATTGGTTATCAGAAGATCCGCAACTTTTCTGAGTTAGTAAGTAGCTGCAGAATTTATGAAGAGGATACCAAGGCTCACTACAAGGTAGTGAATGAGAGGAAAGCTAAGGGCCAGCAGAGTCGCCCAAAACCTTATGATGCCCCTAGAGATAAAGGGAAGCAAAGAGTGAATGATGAGAGGAGGCCCCAGAAGAAGACTGCTCCTGCTGAGATTACTTGTTACACTTGTGGCGAGAAAGGCCATAAGAGCAATGCATGTACTGTTGATGTGAAGAGGTGCTACCGTTGTGGTCAAAAGGGCATATCACTAATGACTGCAAATTTGATGATGTTGTGTGTTTCAACTGCAATGAGCAAGGACACATTGGTTCGCAGTGTAAGCAACCCAAGAAGACTAAGACTACTGGGAGAGTGTTTGCATTGAATGGCACTCAGACTGAGAATGATGATCGTTTGATCAGAGGTACTTGCTATATTAATAATACTCCTTTAGTTGCTATTATTGATACTGGTGCTACGCACAGTTTTGTTGCTTTAGATTGTGTTTCTGCTTTGGGTCTTGATGTTTCTGATATGAATGGAGAGATGGTTGTCGAGACTCCAGCTAAGGGTTCGGTGACTACTTCTCTCGTGTGTGTAAATTGTCCTTTATCTATGTTTGGCCGTGACTTTGTGATGGATTTAGTTTGCCTACCTTTAAGTGGTATGGATGTGATTCTGGGTATGAACTGGCTAGAGTACAACCGGGTTCTTATCAACTGTTTTAGAAAGACGGTACATTTTTCTTCTATCGAAGAAGAGTGGGGCGCAGAGTTTCTATCTACTAAGCAGCTGAAGCAACTAGAACGTGATGGGATGTTGATGTTTTCGCTGATGGCTTCGTTATCTTTAGAGAATCAAGCGGTAATTGATAAACTGCAAGTGGTGTGTGATTTTCCTGAAGTTTTCCCAGATGAAATTCCTGATGTGCCTCCGGAGAGAGAAGTTGAGTTCTCTATTGACCTTGTTCCTGGAACGAAGCCGGTGTCGATGGCACCTTATCGTATGTCTGCTTCTGAGTTAGCAGAGTTGAAGAAACAGTTGGAAGACTTGCTTGAGAAGAAGTTTGTGAGACCTAGTGTTTCACCATGGGGAGCTCCAGTGTTACTAGTGAAGAAGAAAGACGGCAGTATGAGACTGTGTATTGATTACAGACAGCTGAACAAAGTGACGATCAAGAATAGGTATCCACTTTCGAGGATTGACGATCTGATGGATCAATTAGTGGGTGCACGTGTTTTCAGCAAGATAGATTTGAGGTCAGGTTACCACCAGATCAAAGTAAAAGACGAAGATATGCAGAAGACGGCTTTCAGGACCCGTTATGGTCACTACGAGTACAAGGTTATGCCTTTTGGAGTTACCAATGCACCTGGAGTGTTTATGGAGTATATGAATCGCATCTTCCATGCATTTTTGGATCGGTTCGTAGTAGTGTTTATTGATGATATACTGGTTTACTCCAAGACTGAAGAGGAGCATGTTGAACATTTGAAGACTGTGTTGCAGGTGCTGAGAGAAAAGAAATTGTATGCTAAGTTATCTAAGTGCGAATTCTGGCTAAAGGAAGTGAGTTTTCTTGGCCATGTCATTTCTGGTGATGGTATCGCGGTTGACCCGTCGAAAGTTGAAGCGGTATCGCAATGGGAGACTCCTAAGTCGGTTACGGAAATTAGAAGCTTTTTGGGACTAGCTGGTTACTATAGAAGGTTTATAGAAGGATTCTCTAAGTTAGCTCTTCCGTTAACGCGGTTGACGTGTAAGGGTAAGTCTTTTGTATGGGATGTGCATTGTGAGAATAGTTTTAATGAGCTGAAGAAGCGTCTGACAACGGCTCCAGTGCTGGTTTTACCGAAGCCTGATGAACCTTTTGTGGTATATTGTGATGCGTCCAAGTTGGGTTTAGGAGTTGTGCTTATGCAAGAAGGAAGGGTGGTAGCATATGCTTCAAGACAATTGAGACTTCACGAGAAGAATTATCCGACGCATGACTTAGAGTTGGCAGCTGTGGTCTTTGTATTGAAAATATGGAGACACTACTTGTATGGTTCAAGATTTGAAGTATTCAGTGATCATAAGAGTTTGAAATATTTATTTGATCAGAAGGAATTGAATATGAGGCAGAGAAGGTGGCTTGAGTTACTTAAAGATTATGATTTTGGTTTGAATTACCATCCTGGTAAAGCAAATGTAGTTGCAGATGCCCTGAGTAGGAAAACTGTGCATATGTCCGCGTTGATGGTGAAAGAATTTGAGTTGTTGGAACAGTTTAGAGACTTGAGCTTGGTGTGTGAAAGAAAACCTCAGAGCATAAAACTGGGAATGTTGAGAATCGATAATGATTTCCTGAAGCATATCAAAGAAGCACAAAAAGAAGATGTCAAGTTCGTAGATTTGTTGATTGCTGGTAATGAGGCTGTGGATGGTGACTTTAAGGTCGATGACCAAGGCGTGTTGAGATTCCGAGGTAGGATTTGCATCCCTGACGATGATGAAATTAAGAAGATGATCCTTGAAGAGAGTCATAGAAGTAGCTTGAGTATTCACCCGGGAGCTATGAAGATGTATCATGATTTGAAGAGGCTGTTTTGGTGGTCTGGTTTGAAACGCGATGTGGCACAATTTGTGTATTCTTGCTTGGTTTGTCAAAAGTCGAAGATTGAGCATCAGAAACCGACTGGTATGATGGTATCTTTAGATGTGCCAGAATGGAAATGGGATAGTATATCCATGGATTTTGTGACGAGTTTGCCCAATACTCCTAGAGGGAACGATGCTATTTGGGTAATTGTTGATAGATTGACGAAGTCTGCTCACTTTCTACCGATTAACATTACCTTTCCTGTAGCTCAGTTGGCAGAGATTTATGTTAAAGAGATAGTAAAGCTGCATGGTGTTCCTTCGAGCATCGTATCAGATAGAGATCCAAGATTTACTTCTAGATTTTGGAAGAGTTTGCAAGAGGCGTTAGGATCTCAGTTGAGGTTGAGTTCGGCTTATCATCTGCAAACAGATGGTCAGTTGGAGAGGACGATTCAGTCGTTGGAGGACTTGTTGAGGGTTTGTGTACTTGAGCAGGGAGGGACTTGGGATAGTCATCTTCCATTGATAGAGTTCACGTACAACAACAGTTACCATTCAAGTATTGGAATGGCACCGTTTGAGGCTTTATATGGCCGGAGATGCAGGACTCCGTTGTGCTGGTTTGAGTCGGGTGAAAGAGTGGTCTTAGGACCGGAGATCGTTCAACAAACTACTGAGAAGGTGAGAATGATCCAAGAAAAGATGAAAGTGTCGCAGAGTCGACAAAAGAGTTATCATGATAAGCGTAGGAAGGACCTTGAGTTCCAAGAGGGGGATCATGTATTCCTGAGAGTGACTCCTATGACGGGTGTTGGACGTGCTTTGAAATCAAAGAAGTTGACTTCGAGGTTTATTGGTCCGTATCAGATTTCAGAGAGGATTGGGCCGGTGGCATATCGTGTTGGATTACCACCACACTTATCAAATTTGCACGATGTTTTTCATGTATCACAGCTGAGGAAGTATGTTCCGGATCCGTCTCATGTGATCCAAAGTGACGATGTGCAAGTTAGGGACAACCTTACGGTTGAGACCTTACCCGTGAGGATTGATGATCGAAAGACGAAGACGCTGAGGGGCAAAGAGATACCTCTCGTTAGAGTTGTTTGGGACGGAGCGACGGGTGAAAGCTTGACTTGGGAGCTAGAAAGTAAGATGCTGGAATCCTATCCAGAGTTGTTTGAGCGAGGTAAATTTTCGAGGACGAAAATCCTTTAAGAGGGGGAGAGTTGTAACGCCCTCTCTAATTATTTAATTATTTTATTAGATGTTATGGTATATGTTTATATATTATATGATTTTGATGATTATGTGACGTATTTGTGACGTGTGACGTGTTATTATTTTATTGTTTAATAAAATAATATAAGTGATGTTTATATGAATAGTTATTTGGTAAATAAATAGATTTGTTGGAAAAATAGAATTTTAAGAGATGGGGTTATATTTATAAATAAGAAGAGTTGTGAGGGTTAAGAGAGAATTAATTAAGTTGTGAGGGAGTATATAAGAGAAGCAGGTTAAGAGGAAACATTTTAGAAACGCGTACAGACTTTGGAAAAGAGAAGAAGAACGGTTCAAGAGAGAAGAGAAGCTAGGTTCCATTTCTGCACAATTTTCCAGGTAAAGGTGAGCCTAACTTCAATAATCTTAATTGTAAATCATCTGTTCTTGATTGGCATAGAGTTTGGTGAGAATTAAGATGAATTTGACAACTAGGGTTAAGATGAACTTGTGATGAATTGGTGAGGGTTCGATGTTGTAAGGCTGTAGAACTTGTTACAGAACCTAGATTATCCCCTAGGATGACATTGCAGATAAATTAGAGGTTTGATTGGAGAGAATTGGCAGGTTTTGGTGAGTTTTGGTCTGAATCCGTGTGGGTTCTGAGATCGCTCGCCTGTGGCGAGTGACCACTCGTCGTGGCGAGTACCCCTTAGTTGCTCGCGAGGCGAGCAGTATAGCTCACCGTGGCGAGCTTGTCCCTTAATTTTTAGGACTTTGGCCCAAATGATGATGGTTTTGAGTGCCCTTATATTTATAGAGATGACCTGTGAAGTTGGTTTGGTCAAATTGGATTTAGAGAGCTTAAAAATGAGGATTTTTGGTGAAAAATGTCAAAAAGGCCGAGAGCACCCAGGATTGCTCGCCTCCAGCTCGCCCCCAACTCGCCTTTGGCGAGTGAGCTGATGCGAGTACTCGCCTGTGGCGAGCAGATCTACTCGCCGTGGCGAGTTAGTTGACCTTTGTCATGTTTTGTTGTTTTGCAAGCTATTTCGCATAGGACGTTTAGAGGAACCCTTTGGGTAGAGTTAGTGCTGTTTTATACCCTTAGATGAGTTATGTAAAGATGAATGCTGATGGTTCTATTAGGCCATTGATAAATGATGTGTTGTTGAATATAAGTGATGTATGAGTATGATGCTATTTGAATAAGATGATGCTATGTGTTGCAATGTGTATGTATAATGAGTTGATGTTCTGCCATGTATTATTATAACTGCATGTGTCAGTCTATAATTTGTAAATGACGTTTGAGACGGTGTATTAAGTTGTTAAGTGACGAGTCCATGCATTTGCATACTATGAGACGGTGGAGCTTTATGCTCAAAGCGACGGTGGAGCATTTGCTCAAAGCGACGGTGAAGCATATTAATGCTATAATCATATGGTACCACATGCACGATGTTGAGACGTTAGGTGTTGCATATAGTCGAGTCAATTATGACATATATGAGATGATGCTTGAGATGTTGATGTATGTTTGTGATGCTGCTTATGATGATGTTTATACCGATGTTATGATGTGATAAAATGTATATGTTTATGAGTTGGATGTAAGACTGTTAATCTTGACATTTGATTTATATAATAAAATTATTGTTGTGAATCTCACCCCTTCTGTTGGAATTGCCGCCTTGTGGGCAAGTGCAGGTACCCAGTCTTAGATGCGATGATGCGAGGAGTCTGTGTGAAGTAGGGTTGCTCTGATACGTAACGGGATGGGGTCTTTTGCATAGAGTCTATTCCTTATGTATCATGTTTTCAATAAATGTTAACTTTAAGACTTAGTGATGTTGAAACATTAATATTTGAGACGTTTTGTTGGCTTTTAAGCCAAGACTATTTATGAGATGAGACTTTTGAATTCCGCTGCTTAATTGAATATTTTTGTAATTTGATAAATTATTATCTAAGTTGTTTTTAAAGAAGAAATGTGACACTCCTTTGAGAAGTACTCTGATTTATGTGATTTAATTAACGAAATTTTTAAGACGGGAATTTGGGGTGTTACAAGTAGATCAACTCGCTATGGCGAGTAGTGCAGTTTCAGACTGCCATAACGTTGTGTTTTGGGATCTGTTTCGCGTAGGACTTTGAGAGTTGACCCTTGGGTAGTAATAGAAGATAACTATACTATAAATGACGATCTGTACTGATGCTTTGAGATGATTTAATGTTGTGATGATAATTTATGATTTATGTGAATTATATGCGAAGAATATTTATATTGTTTTGAATGATGATTCCCTTGATGTTGCTATATGCCATGATTGATGATTTGCTGACATGTAGTTGTCCATTTAAGAGTTCAAGCTGCATGTGTCGGTCCAAGATGTTTAAGACGTTTTAAGATGTTTAAGATGTTTAACTTGTTTAAGTTATAAGAGATTGAGTCTCATGCATACTCATTCAGAGATGAGGGCTTATGCCCTGGAGTTTTTACTCAACAGCGACGAGGGCTCATGCCCTGTTGCTTTTGCTCACTAGCGACGAGGGCTTATGCCCTGGGAGTATATTTATGCTCAAAGCGACGAGGGCTTATGCCCTAGATTGGTACCACATGCATATGAGATGTCTAAGAGGAATAAGAAGTTGAAGTTGCATTGTCGTGTCGAGTTGTCTAAGAAGTTGAGTCGTCAGTGATGTGCTTTGATGAATTAAATATGAATGCCTTTTTTGTTTAACATGATGAATTTGATGAAGTTTAAGATGTTTGCTATACTTGAAATGTGACGAAGTGTTTGATTATACTTGTGAAGAATGTGTTGCATTGATGATATGCTATGTTGTTGTTATGCTATATTGATGATGCTTGATTGTTAATTGTAATTGTTGAATTACATGCTTAGTAATATTGTTTTGTGAATCTCACCCCTTCTGCTTGAAAATGTTGCTCTTCGTATGGGTAACTTGCAGGTGATAAAGACTAAGTAGCTGTGTTGCCTTCGTGAGTGGCTACCTCTCACTGTATCATTAGGTGCTCTGATATGTAACGGGATGGGGAATCTTGTCAAATGCTTTTCTATTCCTTGCATGTCATTTATGATTTCATAAGACTATTTTTAGATGAACTTTCTGAGATGTTTGATGAGGCCTGCATGCCAAGACTTTTTATGATTCCGCTGCAATGTTTGAGGTGTTTTAATGAAGAATAAATTGTCATTTATTCATATATGAGATTTATGTGATATGTGATACTCCGTTATGTGATTAACTCTGATTTATTTAAAGAAATTTTTACGTTGGGAAAACGGGGTGTTACAGGATCCCACATTCTTTTAAATGATTGTCAAACTCTAAGCTCAAATACTCTCCACCTCGATCAGATCGAAGCATTTTGATTTTCTTGCCTAGTTGGTTTTCTAAATTAATGGCAGGTACATAATAGAAGTTTTCTAAATTAAGTAAAAGACCACTAGGTAAAGTCAATACATAAGTTCCAACAGCCAACACAACAACCTTTGCTCCATTGCCAACTCTAAGATCGACCTTGTCTTTAGCCAATGCTCTACTCGTTCTCAGGCCCTGCACATCAGTATAAATATGAGAACCGCATCCAGTATCTAATACCCAAGATGTAGAAGTAGACATATTAATTTCTATAACAAAAATACCTGTAGAAGTAGTATGAACATTTCCATTCTCCTTGTCTTCCAGATACTTTGGGCTATTTCTCTTCCAGTGCCTCATCTTGTTGTAGTAGAAGCACTTGCCCTCCTTAGCCACGCCTCCAGTGGGCTTCAAAGCTTTGGTTGATGGCTTGGCAACGGCTTTGCCTTTGCCATTTCCCTTAGACTTATTAGGCTTCTTATGGTGCTTTTTGAACTTCCCATTGTTAACCATCAAAATGGCCTTTCCTTTGCCCTTCATATTCTTTTCAGCAGTTCTCAACATAGCTGCAAGCAGTGGAAGTGTTTTGTCCATATCATTCATGAGGAAGTTCTGGACAAAACTGTTGAAGCATTCAGGCAACGATTGCAAGACAAGATCAACAACAAATTCCTGCTCAAGGACAAATCCCAAATCGAGCTAGGTTCTCAGAATACCCAATCATTTTGAGTACATGAGGTCCTACGGGACTTCCTTCTGACAGCTTGGCAGAGAAAAGGTCCTTGGAGAAATCAAACCTTTCATGCCTAGCCTACTCTTCATAAAGAGTTTTAAGATGTCCGATCATATCGAACACAGTCATCTCTTCATGTTGTTTTTGCAGCTCGAGAGTCATGGTTGCTAGCATGATGCAAGAGACTTCCACAGAATCATTGACATGCCTAGTATGGGCATTTCTCTGAGCCGTAGGAGCTCCAGCAGGTGGTGCCTCAGGAATGGGTTCATCAAGCACATACAACTTTTTCTCATGGGTGAGGACAATCCTCATGTTATGAAACCAGTCTAAAAAATTTGTTTTAGTCAATTTTTCTTTCTCAATGAGTGATCGCAAAATGTTGTTTGAGGTGTTATTGGTCATCTACAATTTTAAAATATACAACATAAGTATCATGAAAATAACATATTTAATTTGGCCTTTAATTAAATACGCTCCCACTATTTTACTCAAATCAAATGACCTTCAAACACTTGACTTGGAAAATCCCGTTGGAAGATTTTCTAGTGGATTGAAATCCTTATTTCACCTTGTTTTAAGTCAACGGAGGCTGTACTTAAAACTTAGTTATTGAGGTAGGAACATTTCCAATTGTATCATATACAACTTTCAAATCAATTGGGTGAATAACTCTTACTCAAATCTATCATATAGATATTTCCCAATTATTGCTTCTAAATTTATTCTAATCTTATTAAAATTAATTTAGTTAAGTTATGCCCAAAAGAATAACACTTGGGTAATTTAGATTACCGCACCGCAACTTACTAGTATAGAATATGCGCTTCACGGAGGCAAAACCCACATATTCGATATTAGTCTTGAAGGGTGTTAAACTTTTGGAAAACATTAAACTTAATATTTTAAATTGAAGGATTTTTATTAGGTTTGATCTCACCTCACCACGGCTTATATATCATATATATTCGCACTCCAATCATAACAATTATACAAAATTAAAAGTGACATGATTATGGTCATCCTAACGCTATGACTCTCTCAAGCCAATGAGAGAATCTAAACTAATCCTAGAAACGACCTTGCTTCTCCAAGCTTGACTTCCAGAACTATCCTAACGTCTTAAGCCCTATTACCTCCTTGTATTCTATTTACATTACATATGAAAGAAACTCGTTTTACATACGAGGGAGTGGATGAGAAGAGAATGTACAATAGAGATTTAAGAGAGAGGCACGACACGTAGGTCGTATTTCAATATCCAAAATGAAATAAAACAAAAGGACTAAGGCCATAATCATTCACATGAAATAATAACAAACACACTTTTATTATTATTAATCATACCTTATAATTAAATAAATTAAATTAAAATTCGACATATGATCACACTACGCAGATTAGTCGGGGGTTCCGCTGCCCGGTCAAGCTAGAATAAAAACTTAATTTATTTAAACAATGATAAAGAAGTATATCAATTAGAATTTGATCTTAAACATATCAAAGCATTGGACAAAAACCAAAATTAATGAAAACCAGGGTCATGAAGGTGACTAAAACTCTCATTGAAAAATCAGTAAATGGTTTCATAAAAGACTATGCACATGCTAATATAGTTGAATATAAAAAAGAACCTAGTAACTTTAGAGTAAGTTTCCATCGTTCGGCTCTATGCATTCTGTAACCAAATTGCAAGTGGCATGAAATCGTTTCACTTCATTAACTGAACAAGCAAAGCTAGGAATGAAAAACAGAGAAAACATACCTGAGCATCTTCTGTCATTGAATCAGCCTTGTCAAGAACGATTATCTTATACGGTGGACACAGATAACCACTGAAATATCAGAAACCCAAAACATAAGTTACAAAAATCTTATAAAAAAAGGGAGAAAAAAAAAACCTAAAAAATATATTGGATTTCACAAGTTACATACTTCTTAGGCTTATTGGTACCAACAGCTACAACAGCAAAATATTTGATATTAGTCCGAATAACATTAATAACGCGATCATTACTAGCATTAAGTTCCAAAACCCTAGATTTATAGAGCTCGGGGCCAAAAAGTTGATGAGCATGTGTGGGCACTGTCACATAAACTATTGTTAGCAAAGAACACAGCTAACAAAAACAAGCATGTGCTGGACTTTTTATAGCATCTGTGATGATAAAAGTCATAGAAATATCCAAATTGGCAAATTAAACTAGCACCGACACCTACACCAAACACTATTCATGAAGGAAAATCGAATTTCAACAGAATAAAGCAGCGGATAAAATTTCGATTTTCTTTCCTTGGACATTACGAATTACACTTGAATTAGTGATTCGATTGTTACCTCAAAGTATGGAATCTGAAAGTTGGGAACTGGAAACTGGAATCACGATCAGAGCAAAGAAAGCAACAAAGCCTCTAGCAAGTCCACACGAACAGTACTCCTCCAAAATTTGGTGCTAGCCAAGGAATCAGAAGTTTCAGAGAGTTAGGGTTTCTTAAAAACGTGCAACTCAAAACTTCAGCATTAGGGTTCTATTTATAGAACTCCTAGTGTGCTCTGCAAGTCAGAAGTCACTGTTGGGCTTTATTAAGCTCAATAACGAGTTTAGTAATCTTGCTAACTAATTAGCGTTATTTACTAAACGCACCCCTTATATATAAGTCATACTTATATATTTCTCTTTTGATCGTTCTTTGTCTGTGACCCTATAGGTTCTAGTCATGTTGGCAATACATCATTGCTACCCAAGTGACAAGAATGTCAAGTGACCTGACGAAACCTTTTCCATGATAATACTTATGTGTACAATTACTCCTTTGTCCTAATATCTATATTGATCTCAAGGCATAGATATTGTCACCCTTGTATAGATCAATATTTATATTTCTTGATTCCGAAATATACTAAATAACGAATAAGTCCAATATCTCATATTGACTTAGTTCGACATGGCCATTCAATTTTACAGTCATATTTCATCAAGAGGCCTAAAGATATATCTCCTGTTATGACGAGGGACAAATCCCATCTAGGACACTCATGTCCCTCGGCATGATTCATCAAGTACCCATCAACCAACGTTATGGTTATCCTTTTACAGACGTTCGAATGGCAACAAAGCACTTGAGTTCACATCTAGGGATCATAGTGGTTTCAGTTCAAAGAGTGATATACACTATTATCATTGTGAGAATATCTTATGACAATTTCATAACATACTATGTAGTATTCTCACAGTGGGTCAATCCAGTATAAATATTACTCCTAATATTTATACCTATGTATAGACTTAATATCTCATATCTATGACCCATGAGATGCGGTCATCAGTCTACACACATAATAGTCTCAACAATTTTTACAGACACCTTTCATCCAATTGAGGAAAGTGTCAAAACCTAACAAGCTTCATCATTTCCCATAATAATATATCAGGTCATATACCACCCAAAATAGGAAGGGCACCCAACTTGGGGTTACTTGACTTATCTTCAAACTATCCCACAGGGAAAATACCAAACGAGTTAAACAACTTGGATTTGTCCAAACTTTTGATAAGCAACAACCATCTCTCAGGAAACATTCCTATAGAAATATCATCAATAGATGAACTTGAGACCTTAGACCTTGCAACAAACAATCTAAGTAGTTTCATAAGAAAACAACTTGCAAATTTTCCTAAGATATGGAACTTAAATTTGAGCCATAACAAATTCACAGGAAATATTCCTATTGAATTTAGACAATTTAAAATCCTTCAAAGCCTTGATCTTAGTGGAATTTTTTTGGATGGAACAATTCCAACAACGCTTACACGGTTAAGATACTTAGAAACATTGAATATCTCACATAATAATCTTTCTGGTTTTATTCCCTCAAGCTTTGATCAAATGTTCAGCTTGACGTCTGTTGATACATCATATAACCAACTGGAAGGTCCACTCCCCAACGTCCGAGCTTTCAATAATGCAACAATAAACATGTTAGGAAACAATAATGCCTTGTGTGGTAATGTATCTGCCTTAAAGCCTTGCCCAACATCAAGGAGTAAATCTCATGATCGTTAGATTAGAAAAATACTATTAATTGTTTTACCTCTTGTATTGGGAACCCTAATGCTAGCAGCTTGTTTCAAATTCTTATATTATCTCTACCAAATATCAACCATAGGAGAAAACTAGGTAGGAGGGAACATTATTGTTCCTCAAAATGTTTTCACAATATGGAACTTCGATGGAAAAATGGTTTATGAGAACATCTTGGAAGCCACACAAGATTTTGATGACAAATATCTCATTGGAGTTTGAGGGCAGGGAAGTGTTTAAAAAGCAAAGTTACACACAGGTCAAGTAGTTGCTCTGAAAAAGCTCCATTCAGTTTCAAATGAAGAAAATCTTAGTCCAAAATTGTCACAAATGAGATCCAAGCTTTGACCGAAATTCGACATCGTAATATTGTGAATTTGTATGGATTTTTCTCACATTCACAGTTTTCATTTTTGGTTTACGAGTTCGTAGAGAAAGGTAGTTTGGAAAAGATTTTGAAAGACGACGAAGAAGCAATTGCATTTGATTGGAAAAAGAGGGTGACTGTCATTAAAGATGTAGCTAATGCTTTATGCTATATGCACCATGATTGCTCACCTCCAATTGTTCATAGAGATATATCAAGCAAGAATATTCTTCTGGATTTAGAATGTGTGGCTCATGTCTCTGACTTTGGAACAACTAAGATTCTTAATATTAGTTCAACCAACTTGACTTCATTTGCATGCACATTTGGATATGCTGCTCCAAGTTAATTTTCCTATCTTTTATCCTATCAAGACATACTATACTTTTAGTTAGTTTGTCCTTGTTATTCATTTTGTAACAAAACTACTTCATAGCTATCTACATCCCATGTTTAATTTTGCTAGTTCAAATCGGACTCAAATTTAGGTAATATATCTTTTTCATAGGAAGTTAAACTTTTGTACATGATATATCTCCCATTATAGCCTCTCTTGTACATAAATCCTATGTTTATTTTGTTGCAGAACTTGCATACACAACAAAAGTAACCGAGAAGTGTGATGTGTATAGTTTTGGGGTACTAGCACTGGAAATACTGTTTGGAAAACATCCTGGAGATGTTATACCTTTATAGACTACTGTTACGTCTACACTTGATACTATGCCACTGATGGATAAGTTGGATTAACGTCTCCCTCGTCCTTTGAATTACTTTTTTAAGGACTTAGTATCGATTGCAATGATAGCTTTTACATGTTTGACAGAAAGTTCACAATCTCACCCTACCATGGAGCAGGTTGTCAAGAAGCTTGCAATGTCAAAGTGGGTTCACACAAACAGCTAAAAGATTATAGTTATTCAACATGCTCGACTTTTGTTATTCCTTGTTTTTTAATGTTGTAAAACTTGTTGAACTAGTTTGTAATATAAATTATTTGTAAATTTGTTGTTTCTCTTGAGACATTGAGATTTATGATGTACACAACAATATTTTGTTACATTTTATGTAGTTGTTGAAGTTACCTCCGCATACTTGCTAGAGTATTTAAAACTTTGTTATCATGATTAGGGGAAAAACTACTATAATGTCATACTATTTCATCCTTTTTCTGTATATTTGCATCAAAAATTTCTTTTCATGCAAACAAATGGTATACAAAGCTTCTTTATTCTTAAAGGTCTAGTGATTAAAAACCTTAAACCATTTTTTAGCGAGAAAAATACTACTTAAATGGAGAGAAAACTATCAACATATGAAGAAAATAGTACAAAAGAAACATAGCTTGGCCCGCAAGTTACCTAATTAGATGCATTTACATTTACAAGGAATTTCACTTGTAATTACATTTCACATCTACTTAGTTAGAGTAGTGATGAGCTGGCATCTATGTGTATATAACAACTTGTAACCAACTATCTCTATTGAATGAAAATCATTTTCATCTTTCTCCAATGGGAACTTTCTCTCTATTCTCCCATGGCGGTTTATTTTACTTTGATGGTATCAGAGCAAGTTCAAGCTTGCTCTGCTTACGCAATTGCCATTGTTCTGATTTCTTGTGCTTTATTACGTGATTCTCTCGTTAGAACACGAATCAATTTCTTCTTCTTCTTCTATTTTTCTATCACAGTTTTTCTTCGTTTCAAGTTTCAATTTTGATTTGTTCTTGGATTGATTTGTGCTTCTTTATGTTGTTTTTGATTAAATCATGGTGAGAAATAACAATAATTAGAATCAGGATCAAAGGCTTGATCCATACTTTGTTCATTCATCAGAAAACTCTTCAACTGTGAATGTTGCACCGCAGTTGAATGGTGACAACTACCATGCTTGGTCTATGAAGATGAGAAGAGCTTTAACTATGAAAAATAAGTTCAAATTTGTGGATGGATCTATTCCAATTCCTGATGAAGATGATTTGAACCGCATGGCTTGGGAAAGATGCAATAATCTTGTTCATACATGGATTATTAACTCAATTGAACCTTTTATTGCTCAAAGTGTAGTGTTCATTGAGAATGCAGTAGATATATGGAATGATTTGAAGGATCATTTTATGAGAGGTGGTCGCATTAGGGTTGCTCAGTTGTATCAAGAAATTGCTAATCTGAAGCAAGGTAGTCACAAAATCACAGATTACTTCACTAAATTGACGGGTCTATGGGAAGAATTGGAACAATATAGACCCATGCCTCAATGTACTTTTCGCATTTCTTGTACTTGTGCTACAATGAGGAATGCCAAAGGTTTTAGAGCTAAAGATAGGATTATACAATTTTTGATTGGATTGAATGAAGAATGTAACGCCCTATTTTTATTATCTATTTATTTTATCGAGTTTAGTGTCTTTTTGGTATATTTATTTAAATAATTACGGTATGTGGGTTTTTGTGTTATGTGTTAGTAAATATTAGTAGTTTATTATAATATTATTAGTGAAGGAATATAATTAAATTAGATTAATGAGGCATAAGAGCAGTTTTGGGAGTAAGGATAATTTGTTAGGTTGAGAATAGGAGAGGTGTAGTTAGTGAGATGAGTAGTGTTTAATGATTTAAGTAATAGTAACAAATTGAAGAGGTGTGGGTAGTAATATGAAAAGATTAGTAACAAACTCAATTAAAGTTTATAAATAGAGAAAAGAATTAGAAAAGAAGGGTTACCGATAAAGAGAGCAACAAGAAGCAAAAGAAAACTAGGGTTGTGGAGAAGAGAAGCAAGGAGGAATAGAGAGAAAAACCTAGAGAGAGATTTCACCGTAGGAAATCATCAAATTCGCAAAACTAGAGGTAAGGGTGGGACTAACCTTCTTTAATCATAAGCATATAATTTCTGAAAAGGGTTTAATCATGTTGTTGTTTGTTGAATTTCATTGGTGCTATAAAAGTTAGGTTAAATTCAATCAAAATTGTTGAAAGTGTATGCAATCCCATGAACTAATGTAAGAAAGTGATGTCTAGGTTGTAGAATAATAGTAAGTAATGTTTCCTATCAATTTTGGGGTTTGGGTTGTCAATACTGGGATTTTGGAGTGAGAACAGAGGTCTGTTCGTAGACCTGTCTGTCGTGGCTCGCCACAGCGAGTGCTCAAAATCGCCTAGCGAGTTGATGTCATCGCTCGCCCAGCAAGTGATCTTCGTCCCCTGGCTAGTAGTTCCCACCTCGCCAAAGCGAGTGTTTTCCTCGCCTAGTGAGCTTTTCAGTAGAAAAATGGATGTTTGTATAAATGATGTTTTCGGTCAAGTTTATATGAATTTGAGTGCCTTTTCATGTTTAGAAATGATTAGACAACTTTTAGAATCAAATTTGGGCATTGGGAAGTTAAAAATGGGATTTTTGGGTGAAAAATGTCTAGTTCCCGAACCTACCTATATTAGCTCGCCTTCGGTGAGTAATCTTCCTCGCCTCGCGAGTGGTCCATATGTGAGCTCGGCACAACGAGTAGTTGTGCTCGGCTCGCGAGTAGTTGTGCTCGCCTCGCGAGTTGTTCAGTAGCAGACTGCCTGTTTTGCGTTCTTGTGTCTTTTTCGCACGTTTTTGTTTTGAGTTGAACTTTGACATAAACATGAAAATTGTTGATAACTGATTTATCGTTCCAGTGGTTTTGAGTTGATGTGCAAATATTTTGTGGTTGATTTAATATGGTTTTATGATGTTGCTGTTGTTGCATTTAAGTTGTGTCATTGCATAAGCATTGTCAAGCGAATGGGGTTGTAGCCTGTCAAGTCGAATATGACTTTAGCGAAGGGAGCTGTAGCTCTGTTGGTACCACATGCATAATTATGCTGCATTTGTTGAGTAGTTGTTGTTGCATTGTTGAGTCGTTGTTGTTGCATTGTTGATGTTGTTGTCGATGCATTATTGAATGAAGTTAAATGATGATTGTTGTTGGAATTATGTGAAGTATTCTTAATGTGGAATTGTTGTTGTTTTGTATTGATTAATTCTTTACATGAAATGTTGCCTCTGGGTAACGTGCAGATACTTATGAGTAACCGCAGATGTGAGTTGATTCCTCGTGTCGTCTTAGGAGTCATGCTCTGATACGTAACGGGATGGGGATATTTATATGTTTTGTCTTCCTTGTTACGTATTTCTTATAAGTTGATGTTGAACCACTTTTAGATTTGAAAGTTTATTATGTTGCTGATGTTGAGGCCTTAATGCCAAATTATTGTTTAAAATGTTGAATATTATCCGCTGCGACATTATTTTAAATTATCGAAGGAAGTTGTTTAAATAAATACTGAAATTAACTTTATTTATATTTAATGATATTTTGAAGAACGAAATGTGACATCCTGTTTGCGATGAACTCTGATTTATTATATATTATTTTTAAGTTGGGAAAATGGGATGTTTCAATTGGTATCAGAGCAGGTCGGTCCGTCCGGCCAAGTAGTTGAGTCGTTTGTGTCGTGTGACGGTTGAATATTGTCGTCGTGTTTTCTTATTACTGTTCGATGTGTAGTGAACAGAGAATGAGGTACGTTTTCGAGGACGAAAATATTCTAAGTGGGGGAGAGTTGTAACGCCCTATTTTTATTATCTATTTATTTTATCGAGTTTATTGTCTTTTTGGTATATTTATTTGAACAATTGCGGTGTGTGGGTTTTTGTGTTATGTGTTAGTAATTATTAGTAGTTTATTATAATATTATTAGTGAAGGAATATAATTAAATTAGATTAATGAGGCATAAGGACAGTTTTGGGGGTAAGGATAATTTGTTAGGTTGAGAATAGGAGAGGTGTAGTTAGTGAGATGAGTAGTGTTTAATGATTTAAGTAATAGTAACAAATTGAAGAGGTGCGGGTAGTAATATGAAAAGATTAGTAACAAACTCAATTAAAGTTTATAAATAGAGAAAGGAATTAGAGAAGAAGGGTTACCGATAAAGAGAGCAACAAGAGGGAAAAGAAAACTAGGGTTGTGGAGAAGAGAGGAAAGGAGGAATAGAGAGAAGAACCTAGAGAGAGATTTCACCGTAGGAAATCGTCAAATTCGCAAAACTAGAGGAAAGGGTGGGACTAACCTTCTTTAATCATAAACATATAATTTCTGAAAAGGGTTTAATCATGTTGTTGTTTGTTGAATTTCATTGGTGTTATAAAAGTTAGGTTAAATTCAATCAAAATTGTTGAAAGTGTATGCAATCCCATGAACTAATGTAAGAAAGTGATGTCTAGGTTGTAGAATAACAGTAAGTAATGTTTCCTATCAATTTTGGGGTTCGGGTTGTCAAAATTGGGGTTTTGGAGTGAGAACAGAGGTCTGTTCATAAACATGTCTGTCGTGGCTCGCCACGACGAGTGCTCAAACTCGCCTTGCGAGTAGATGTCATCGCTCGCCCAGCGAGTGATCTTAGTCGCCTGGCGAGTAGTTCCCACCTCGTGACAGCGAGTGTTTTCCTCGCCTAACGAGCTGTTCAGTAGAAAAATTTGATGTTCGTATAAATGATGTTTTGGGTCAGGTTTATATGAATTTGAGTGCCTTTTCATGTTTAGAAATGATTAGACAACTTTTAGAATCAAATTTGGGCATTGGGAAATTAAAAATGGGATTTTTGGGTGAAAAAGGTCTAGTTTCCGAAGCTACCTGTTTTAGCTCGCATTCGGCGAGTAATCCTCCTCGCCTCACGAGTGGTCCATATGTGAGCTCGCCACAGCGAGTAGTTGTGCTCGCCTCGCGAGTTGTTCAGTAGCAGACTGCCTGTTTTTCGTTTTGTATCTTTTTCGCATGTTTCTGTTTTTAGTTGGTCTTTGACATAAACATGAAAATTGTTGATAACTGATTTATCGTTCCAGTGGTTTTGAGTTGATGTGCAAATCTTTTGTGGTTGATTTAATATGATTTTATGATTTTGCTGTTGTTGCATTTAAGTTGTGTCATTGCATAAGCATTGTCAAGCGAAGGGGGCTGTAGCCTGTCAAGTCGAATATGACTTTAGCGAAGGGAGCTGTAGCTCTGTTGGTACCACATGCATAATTATGCTGCATTTGTTGAGTAGTTGTTGTTGCATTGTTGAGTCGTTGGTGTTGCATTGTCGATGTTGGTGTCGATGCATTATTAAATGAAGTTAAATGATGATTGTTGTTGGAATTATGTGAAGTATTCTTAATGTTGAATTGTTGTTGTTTTGTATTGATTAATTCTTTACATGAAATGTTGCTTATTATTATTGAATGTGAAATCTCACCCCTTCTGTTTGAATGTTGCCTCTACGCGGGTAACGTGCAGATACTTAGGAGTAACCGCAGATGTGAGTTGATTCCTCGTGTCGTCTTAGGAGTCATGCTCTGATACGTAGCGGGATGGGGATATTTATATGTTTTGTCTTCCTTGTTACATATTTCTTATAAGTTGATGTTGAACCACTTATAGATTTGAAACTTTATTATGTTGCTGATGTTGAGGCCTTAGTGCCGAATTATTGTTTAAAAAGTTGAATATTTTCCGCTCCGACATTATTTTAAATTATCGAAGGAAGTTGTTTAAATAAATAGTGAAATTAACTCTATTTATATTTAATGATATTTTGAAGAACGAAATGTGACATCCTGTTTGTGATGAACTCTGATTTTTTATATATTATTTTTAAGTTGGGAAAATGGGGTGTTTCAATTGGTATCAGAGCAGGTCGGTCCATCCGGCCAACTAGTTGAGTCCTTTGTGTCGTGTGTGTTGGAACAAAATGTGTTGAACAATAAACCTTAAAGAGTTTTGATCATAACAAGGTATTAAAAATTGACAATTGGAATTGCTAATATTTGTTCAAGTGTACAGGACCATAGACAAAAAATTTATTTCATACATAGGTTCTGAATGAACAAAAGAGAGCAAAGAAATAAACAAAGTTCAAGCCTTAAAGCTCTGAAGACAAGTGCTCTTGAAGACTAAGTGCTCCTAAAGACTAGCGCTCCTGAAGACTAAGTGCTCCTAAAATGATGACATCATCAGAAGCTGTCTCATCAGAAGCTACATTTCACAAGAAGCTGAAGTTAATCTGAACTTGCAAGATTTGAAGATTCAAGAGTTGTTTCATGGATCGAAACTTATCTTAGATTGGCAGAAGACTAGTGGAATAATGCAACGGTCATTTCAAAAGGATTTGAAGTCATTTGGGTGCAAAGATACAAGAAGCGTTGACATTGAAGGTGAGAAAAACACAAGAAAGGGGGGGGGGGGTTGAATTGTGTTTTCAAAAACTTTACTTTCTCACAAAAACAACAACTAATCTCAAGATCAGATTCTGATAGAGTTCAGAGTCTGATAGAGTTCAGAGTCTTAGTGCAGCGGATAGAGAGTAAGAGTGCAGAAAATGAAAGAAGAACACAAGCAATTTATACAGGTTCCTTCCACAAACCGGAAGTAGTCTTGTCCCCCTTGCACTTCCAAGGAGAGTTACACTAAAATGTAATATCAAATTACAAGTTGCTCAAACACACAAGTAAGAGACTTCCTTTGCTCAATCACACAAGAAAGAGACTTCTATGCTCAAGGACAAAGTTATGTTGTGATTTACTGCGTAGGAAAGAAGTAACCTGATTGCTTCCAATCTTGCAACTGGAGCAAAAGTTTCAGTATAATCAATGCCTTCTTGTTGGCTGTACCCTTGAGCAACAAGTCTGGCTTTGTTTCTGATTACTTCTCCCTGTTCATCGAGCTTGTTCCTAAACACCCATTTGGTTCCAATAATGTTCTTGTGTTCAGGCTTAGGTACAAGATCCCACACATCATTTCTTTTGAATTGATTGAGTTCATCTTGCATTGCTAAGATCCATCCATCATCAACTAGTGCTTCATCAACTGTTGTAGGTTCTATCATGGACAACAATCCCAAGGTAGACTCTTCAGGTCTGAAATGTGATCTAGTTCTTCTGGGACTTTCCTTGTTGCCAATGATTTGATCCTTAGGATGAGAAGACTTGCATTTGAATGAGTTTCTGGACTGGATAACTTGCTGTGAATCATCTTGAGCTTCTTCAGAAGCTTCTTCAACTGGAACATCAGGAGCTGTTACAGCTTCTGAAGCATCATTCAACTCTGAAGTCTGATCAGGTTCTAAATAATCATCAGACTCTTCTGAACCTGCAATACTTTCATTCTGCTCTGGAATTTTACTTCCAGACTCTTTGTCATCAAATTTGACATGCATAGACTCTTCAACACAAAGTGTTTCTAAGTTATACAGTCTGTACGCCTTAGACCTCTCAGAGTAATCTAAAAAGATTCCCTTTTGTGCCTTTGCATCAAATTTCTTCAGATAGACTTTATTGTTTAAGATGTAACATGTACATCCAAACTGATGAAAGTAAGAAATGTTAGGTTTCCTACCTTTAAAGAGTTTGTATGCTGTTTTATTCAGTATGGGTCTGATATAGATCCTATTCTGAACATAACATGTTGTGTTTACTACTTCTACCCAAAAATGTTTTGCCAGGTTGTTTTCATGAATCATGGTTCTTGCCATTTCTTGTAGTGACCTATTCTTTCTCTCTACAACCCCATTTTGCTGTGGAGTTCTAGGAGAAGAGAATTCATGGACAATTCCAAATTTTTCACAGAATATTTCAAATGGCTCATTTTCAAATTCTCCCCCATGATCACTCCTGACTTTTAAAATTTTCAGTTCTTTTTCAGATTGGATTTTAATGCAGAATTTTGTAAACACATCATATGATTCATCTTTAGATTTAAGAAACTTAACCCAACTCCATCTACTGTAATCATCAACTATAACGAATCCATATTTACTTCCATATAAGGATGCAGTACTAACTGGTCCAAATAAATCAATATGGAGTAGTTCCAAGGGTCTGGAGGTAGAAACAATGTCTTTTGAATTAAAAGAAGTTTTATCAATTTTTCCCTTCTGACTTGCACCACACAGTGCATCTGAATGATAGTCAATGTCTGGTAAGCCTCTTAAGAGTTGTAACTTGCTAAGTTTAGAGAGTAACCTCCACTTAGCATGTCCCAACCTTCTGTGCCACAACCATTTCTTATCACTCATTGATAAATGGCAAAATACCTTTTGATCAGTCAGTTCTGAAAAATTAATCTTGTATACATTGTTCTTTCTCTTTCCCTTAAAAACTACAGATTGATCATCTTTGTTGATCACTGTGCAGTTGTTCTTATTAAACAAGACGTCATAACCATTATCACAAAATTGACTTATGCTAAGTAGGTTATGCCTTAGTCCAGCTACAAACCACACATTATTAATTGAGACTGAGGAATTACCAATTGTTCCAGTACCAATGATTTTTCCAGTTTGGTTTCCTCCAAATCCCACAGTTCCTCCCTCTTTCATGGTCAGGCTTAGGAACATAGACTTTTCTCCCGTCATATGTCGCGAGCAGCCACTGTCCAGATACCAGGACTTCTTCTTTTCGTTTCCTTTTAGACATACCTGCAACATCAACAATTTCTGTCATAGGTACCCATATCTTCATGGGTCCTCTTGGGTTAGTCCTAGGAGTTCTGAGTCTCATTTGTGTTTTCTGTCTGAAATTGTCTTTTCTGTCTTCTTCCAGACTTTAGGTTCAGAAGCTTTAGTCTTAGAATGTGACTTAGCAAAGACAGCTTCCTTCCTCTGAAGTCTAGGCTTTTGAGTTTCAGACTCTGTTTTCTTCAGAACCTGTTTATTAGGTTCTGATCTTTTCAGAATCTGTAACGTTGGAGCTTTTGATTTAGAGTCATTCATTACCTTTGTCTTTTGGTTCTCTGGTTTTGACTTAGTCAATTCCTTTGAATTTAAAGATTTAGATTCTGAATGAGAAGTTTTTCCAGATTCAGAAACAAAGTGAGTTTTCAGTCCCTCCTTGGTGTTATCAGAACAAGGTTTCAGAATTACTTCACTAGAGTTTCCTCCTGTGAAGCCAATTCCCTTTTTGTTGTTCTGATTGATGCTATAAATCATAGATGCAACTTTGGTTCTATCAATTCCTGTGTTAATAAACTCTTGAAGAGCAGCATCCTGCTCAGATAAAAGTTTATTATCACCTTTCTCAGTCATTATTTTTAAATGATTATTTTCTTGTTGTAAAACATCCATCTCCATCTTAGTTGATTCATGGAGTTTCAGCAGCTTAATGTATCGTTGCTTAACTCTCCTCAACTCAGTGGATTGGTTTTCAGAATGACCAAGAAGTTCCTTGAGAGAATCAATCAATTCAGATCTAGTGAGTTTAGAATATACCTCAGTTTCAGTTTCAGAGTCTGTACTTGACTCAGCATCAGATGAATCTCTTTCATTTTCAACAGTAGCTACCAAAGCCAGGGCTATTTTTGCTTCATCTTCAGCATCATCTTTGTCAGACTCAGACTCATTATCCAGATCTTCCCAAGTTGCCATCAAACTCTTCTTGATTTGCTTCTTGAATTTGTTGGATTTGAAGATTGGCTTCTTTGGTTTTTCTTTGGATTTTTCTTTCTGCAGGTCTGGACATTCAGCAATGAAGTGTCCAATCTTCTTGCAGTTAAAGCAACCTTTCTGTTCTTCTTTTCTGGAGCTTTTGTGACTACTGCCTCTGCTCATGAACTTCTTGTTCTTCTTAGCAAGATATTGTAGTTTGTTGGTGAGCATAGCCATCTCCTGAACAATTTCAGGGTCTTCATCAGAATCTTCAGATGTAGATTCTTCTTCAGACTCTAACGCCTTCAGAGCCTTACTTGACTTGCCTCTAGATTTCAATGCAATAGACTTATACTTCTTGATAGGTTCATGCTCATTAAGACCTATCTCATGACATTTTAAAGAGCTTATAAGATTTTCAACACTTAGAGTGTTTAAATCTTTAGCTTCTTCAATAGCTGTCACTTTTGGTCTCCACTTAGCAGATAAGCTTCTCAGAATCTTGTTCACATGATCAGACGCTACGTAGCTTTTCTTCAGAATCTGAAGTCCAGAAACAAGACTCTGAAACCATGAGTACATGGTCTCAATGTTTTCATCCTCCTTCATTCTGAACAACTTGTACTGATGAACAAGCATAGTAGCCTTAGCTTCTCTGACTTTCTTGTTACCCTCATAAAGTGAGCACAATGAGATGAACATAGCCTTTGCTGTTGATTTGTCACTCATCTTTAAGTACTCTTTATGAGGCAAGGCAGCCACAAGAATGCCTCTAATCGTATGATGTTTCTTATAAAGCTTTTTCTGCTCAGCAGTGTGAGCTTTCCTATCAAGAGCAGCACCTTCTTCATCCAACTTCAAATCACCAACACCATCTTCAAGAACATCCCACAACTCTTCATCCATTCCCATGATGTGACTATACATCTTGGTCTTCCACCAAGAGAACATTTCTTGGTCTTCCAAAACCAGAGCCAGAGCCAGAACCAGAAGCATCTTCCCCAGACATGTTTTTCTCCGATCGTTCACTGTAACACGGTTAAGTGCTAGCTATAGAGCCGAAGCTCTGATACCAACTGAAGGTGAGAAGGGGGGGGGGGGTTGAATTGTGTTTTCAAAAACTTTTCTTTCTCACAAAAACAACAACTGTTCTCAAGATCAGATTCTGATAGAGTTCAGAGTCTGATAGAGTTCAGAGTCTTAGTGCAGCGTATAGAGAGTAAGAGTGCAGAAAATGAAAAAAGAACACAAGCAATTTATACAGGTTCCTTCCACAAACCGGAAGTAGTCTTGTCCCCCTTGCACTTCCAAGGAGAGTTACACTAAAATGTAATATCAAATTACAAGTTGCTCAAACACACAAGTAAGAGACTTCCTTTGCTCAATCACACAAGAAAGAGACTTCTATGCTCAAGGATAACTCCAAGAGACTCCTTTGCTCAATCACACAAGAAAGAGAATTTTCTAAACAATTACAGAGAATTGAAAAGAGTTTTGAATACTTGATATACAGTCAGAGGTATTCACAAAACAATACGAACAGAACAGACTCTGTTTTTCTTAGACACTTAGAAATTCTAGGATATGAACTTTTGTAAGAATTATCTAAGTTGTTGATGAGCAATGTTTTCGACTTTGAGAGAGTATAATCTTAGCACAAGCCTTGTTCGTGTATATATGTGTGTTCTTCAAGTCTTTATCCCAATTTATAGAGGATTTGAGAGACGTTGGGAACCAGCCAGCTCATCAACTTGTCTTGACTTAAGCTTTGATTTTTCACCATTGATCTTTTGCCTGATTTAAAGATTGTCCTATGAAAAACAATTTCAAATCCATTCCAATAACGAAAGGAACAATGTCTGTGAATATTGCTGTTATTCTTGTCTTGTATAGGAGACACAATGCAGAGATGGTGGTTGCAGAGACATGCGCAGACTTAGTGGTTGTACACTTCGTACACAGTACTTTGTCAACGCTCTTCAGCCTCTGGTGAAATATCTTTTGATGAACTTGCTTTTGGAGAACTAGCTTCTGATGATGTCATCTTCAGGAGCGCTTTCTTCAGACGCACTATGCTTCTGATGATATCTTTTCCAGGAGCACTGTCAATCAGATGCTCTTCAAGCTTCAATTTAAATTCCTTTGCTCTTTAATTCATTCAGTCAGAACCTCTTATGAATAAATCTTTGATAATGGTCCTGTACACTTGAATAAACTTTTAGCATATCCAATTGATAATTTTAATACCCTGTTATCATCAAAACTTAAGTGGTATAATTGTAAAACACCCTTTGTTCCAACAATCTCCCCCTTTTTGATGATGACAAACACAAGTATTTAAAAGGATCAATTGTTGTTAACTTAATTAACAAGTTGGCTTTGGGGTTCTGAGGTTTGTAAGCTCTGACTCCCCTGAGTCTGATATTCTTTAAGGTGAGGTTTGTAAGCTCCCCCTAAGTTCTATCCAAGTTAATTAAATTCATTTTAATCAACAATAATTACGTAATATACAGATGAGATAAAATAAAATTCTCAAAAATAAAAACTGTTAGAATTTTTATTTTCACTTGGGCTCAGATTCTTTGTTAAATACTTCTACTACTCCCCCTTTTGTCAGTAATCAAAAAGAACTAAAACAGATAGAAGTAAAGACAAAGATATAGACACTGCAACTGAAGAAACTATTATATTGAAAAGACAACCAAAAAATACAAAGATAATTTTAGAAGCAAGGATAAATAAAACACATGACAAAAGAAACAAGGTGTGCAATCTTAGGGTTGGGTTGAGGTTGTTGCTGATGGATTAGAGCCATTAAGCGCTTAATATCTTCAGATTGCTTCTTAACAGTTTCTTCAAGAGCCAACTGCCTCTGAAGAAGATATTCCTCCCTAGCCTTAGATTCCTCTTGTTGCCTCAGCACCTTTTGCTTCAGCATCTTGAACACCTTTGATTCCCTTGAAACATATTCTGATTCAGCATAGAAGGGTGCATTGGCTAGGTACATAAGCTTGCTTGTGGGTTGCTGAGATGAGTGCAGATTATGCAGATGACGCCTCATTGCATGAGCTTGAATGTGACAGCACTTCTTGGCAACTGCATCTATTATATCACAAGCTTTGCTTTTCATAGAAGACCACTGATCCTCATAGGCAACAGGTAGAGTAGGAATTCTTCTGAGGAGTACTAGAGAATGCATTTCCTCACGAAGTTCTACCAGCTGATCTTCAAGATAATCAGATTCCAGAAAGTTTACAGGTGGTTGGTCAGGGATCTGAATTTGAGATGAAGATGAGGGTTGGTCGCCTGGCGTGTAGTTCCCACCTCGCCACAGCGAGTGTTTTCCTCGCCTAGCGAGCTGTTTAATAGAAAAATGGATGTTCGTATAAATGATGTTTTGGGTCAGGTTTATATGAATTTGAGTGCCTTTTCATGTTTAGAAATGATTAGACAACTTTTAGAATCAAATTTGGGCATTGGAAAGTTAAAAATGGGATTTTTGGGTGACAAATGTCTAGTTCCCGAAGCTGCCTGTTTTAGCTCGCCTTCGGCAAGTAATCCTCCTCACCTCGCGAGTGGTCCATATGTGAGTTCGCCACAGCGAGTAGTTGTGCTCGCCTCGCGAGTTGTTCTGTAGCAGACTGCCTGTTTTGCGTTCTTGTGTCTTTTTCGCACGTTTCTATTTTGAGTTGGACTTTGACATAAAATGAAAATTGTTGATAACTGATTTATCTTTCTAGTGGTTTTAAGTTTATGTGCAAATCTTTTGTGGTTGATTTAATATGATTTTATGATGTTGCTGTTTTTGCATTTAAGTTGTGTCATTGCATAAGTATTGTCAAGCGAAGGGGGTTGTAGCCTGTCAAGTCGAATATGACTTTAGCGAAGGGAGTTGTAGCTCTGTTGGTACCACATGCATAATTATGCTGCATTTGTTGAGTAGTTGTTGTTGCATTATTGAGTCGTTGTTGTTGCATTGTCGATGTTGGTGTCGATGCATTATTGAATGAAGTTAAATGATGATTTTTGTTGGAATTATGTGAAGTATTCTTAATGTTGAATTGTTGTTGTTTTGTATTGATTAATTCTTTACACGAAATGTTGTTTATTATTAGGCTTAATTGCAGTTTTAACCCCCTAACTTTCACAAAGTTGCGATTTTGGTCCCCTAAGAAAAAAAACTACAAAACGGCCCCCTAAGTTTTGCATTTGTGGCAGTTTTGGCCCCCAATGCCAATTTTGACTCGGTCTACGCTGACGTGGCACCCTAAGTGAGGTGGCACGTGTTATTTTTTTTATTTTTTTTTTTGGCCTTGGGGGGCCAAAACTGCTACAAATGCAAAACTTAGGGGGTCGTTTTGTAGTTTTTTTTCTTAGGGGACCAAAATCGCAACTTTGTGAAAGTTAGGGGGTTAAAATTGCAATTTAGCCTTATTATTATTGAATGTGAAATCTCACCCCTTCTGTTTGAATGTTGCCTCTACGTGGGTAACGTGCAGATACTCAGGAGTAACCGCAGATGTGAGTTGATTCCTCGTGTCGTCTTAGGAGTCATGCTCTGTACATAACGGGATGGGGATATTTATATGTTTTGTCTTCCTTGTTACGTATTTCTTATAAGTTGATGTTGAACCACTTTTAGATTTGAACCTTTATTATGTTGCTGATGTTGAGGCCTTAGTGCCGAATTATTGTTTAAAATGTTGAATATTTTCCACTGCGACATTATTTTAAATTATCGAAGGAAGTTGTTTAAATAAATAGTGAAATTAATTCTATTTATATTTAATGATATTTTGAAGAACGAAATGTGACATCCTGTTTGCGATGAACTATGATTTATTATATATTATTTTTAAGTTGGGAAAATGGGGAGCTTCAATTGGTATCAGAGCAGGTCGGTCTGTCCGGCCAAGTAGTTGAGACGTTTGTGTCGTGTGACGGTTGAATACTGTTGTCGTGTTTTCTTATTATTGTTCGTTTTGTAGTGAATAGAGAATGAGGTACATTTTCGAGGACGAAAATATTCTAAGTGGGGGAGAGTTGTAACGCCCTATTTTTATTATCTATTTATTTTATCGAGTTTATTGTCTTTTTTGTATATTTATTTGAATAATTGCGGTGTGTGGGTTTTTGTGTTATGTGTTAGTAAATATTAGTAGTTTATTATAATATTATTAGTGAAGGAATATAATTAAATTAGATTAATGAGGCATAAGGGCAGTTTTGGGAGTAAGGATAATTTGTTAGGTTGAGAATAAGAGAGGTGTAGTTAGTGAGATGAGTAGTGTTTAATGATTTAAGTAATAGTAACAAATAGTAACAAACTCAATTGAAGTTTATAAATAGAGAAAGGAATTAGTGAAGAAGGGTTACCGATAAAGAGAGCAACAAGAGGCAAAATAAAACTAGGGTTGTGGAGAAGACAGGCAAGGAGGAATAGAGAGAAGAACCGAGAGAGAGATTTCACCGTAGGAAATCATCAAATTCGTAAAACTAGAGGTAAGGGTGGGACTGACCTTCTTTAATCATAAGCTTATAATTTCTGAAAAGGGTTTAATCATGTTGTTGTTTGTTGAATTTCATTGGTGTTATAAAAGTTAGGTTAAATTCAATCAAAATTATTGAAAGTGTATGCAATCCCATGAACTAATGTAAGAAAGTGATGTCTAGGTTGTAGAATAACAGTAAGTAATGTTTCCTATCAATTTTAGGGTTTGGGTTGTCAAAATTGGGGTTTTGGAGTGACGACAGAGGTCTGTTCGTAGACTTTTCTGTCGTGGCTCGCCACAGCGAGTGCTCAAACTTGCCTAGCGAGTAGATACCATCCCTCGCCCAGCGAGTGATCTTAGTCGCCTGGCGAGTAGTTCCCAACTCGCCATAGCGAGTGTTTTCCTCGGCTAGCGAGTTGTTCAGTAGAAAAATGGATGTTCGTATAAATGATGTTTTGGGTCAGGTTTATATGAATTTGAGTGCCTTTTCATGTTTAGAAATGATTAGACAACTTTTAGAATCAAATTTGGGCATTGGAAAGTTAAAAATGGGATTTTTGGGTGAAAAATGTCTAGTTCCCGAATCTACCTGTTTTAGCTCGCCTTCGGCGAGTAATCTTCCTCGCCTCGCGAGTGGACCATATGTGAGCTCGCCACAGCGAGTAGTTGTGCTCGCCTCGCGAGTTGTTCTGTAGCAGACTGCCTGTTTTGCGTTCTTGTGTCTTTTTTGCATGTTTCTATTTTGAGTTGGACTTTGACATAAAATGAAAATTGTTGATAACTGATTTATCTTTCCAATGGTTTTGAGTTGATGTGCAAATCTTTTGTGGTTGATTTAATATGATTTTATGATGTTGTTGTTGTTACATTTAAGTTGTGTCATTGCATAAGCATTGTCAAGCGAAGGGGGTTGTAGCCTGTCCAGTCGAATATGACTTTAGCGAAGGGAGTTGTAGATCTGTTGGTACCACATGCATAATTATGCTGAATTTGTTGAGTAGTTATTGTTGCATTGTTGAGTCGTTGTTGTTGCATTGTCGATGTTGTTGTCGAAGCATTATTGAATGAAGTTAAATTATGATTGTTGTTGGAATTATGTGAAGTATTCTTAATGTTGAATTGTTGTTGTTTTGTATTGATTAATTCTTTACATGAATTGTTGCTTATTATTATTGAATGTGAAATCTCATCCCTTCTGTTTGAATATTGCCTCTACGTGGGTAACATGCAGATACTCAGGAGTAACCGCTGATGTGAGTAGATTCCTCGTGCCGTCTTAGGAGTCATGCTCTGATACGTAATGGGATGGGGATATTTATATGTTTTGTCTTCCTTGTTACGTATTTCTTATAAGTTGATGTTGAACCACTTTTGGATTTGAAACTTTATTATGTTGCTGATGTTGAGGCCTTAGTGCCGAATTATTGTTTAAAACGTTGAATATTTTCCGCTGCGACATTATTTTAAATTATCGAAGAAAGTTGTTTAAATAAATAGTGAAATTAACTCTATTTATATTTAACGATATTTTGAAGAACGAAATGTGACATCCTGTTTGTTGAACTCTGATTTATTATATATTATTTTTAAGTTGGAAAAACGGGGTGTTACAAAGAATATCATGGAGTGGTTTCTCAAGTCTTTTCTATGGTTATGCAACAAGAAAGAAAGTTTCAATATGGTGTTGTTAATGTTCATAATACACCTCTAGAAGAAAACACATGTTTGGTTAATGATGTGAATGGACAAAAGCAATTTGGTAGAGGAAGGGGAAATAACTCTTTTCAAGGAAGAGGAAGAGGAAATAATGGAAGGTATTGTACCTTCTTTGAAAGAACCAATCATATTGTTGATACCTGCTATAAGAAGCATGGATATCCACCAAACTGGGGAAGAGATAGTGGAAACTCGTATGCAAATATGGTTGATGGAGATGATGCAGAGAATAAGGTTCAAACTGCATCTGCTAGCAGGAATGAGGAAAGTGCAGGAATCACTCACTAAAGATCAATATCAGAATTTAATGTCTTTGCTTGACAAGAACAATCTTGAGACAAAGTGTTCTGCAAATGTGGTGAAAGGGATCAGTCTTTATTCATATAGTGGCAAACAAAATTTTGGCAGTTTTTAAAAATCGCCAGAACATACATTTTTTAGCCGCCGGAAAAAACATATTTATTTTTATTCGTAGTGGGAGTTAGATAGATTAGTGAAATATTTGTCATGGTTTGAAATTAAGTTTGATGTTGAAATTAGCAAAATATTATGTTTGGGGTGGGGTACGAGTAAAACTTGGTATTCAAAAGAAAAAAAATGAAAAAAAAAAGTAGATAAAACATCAAAATGATAGTCTACAAAAAAAAAAAAAAATAAAGTTTAGTTTCTTAAAATAAAATAATGTAGTTCACTACTACCCATTTCTCTTGAATAGCATAAAAGCTAGTACCTCATAAATTTTGATTGCGAAAGTTTGTGAATCTGATAAACTTTGGTTGTGGTAGATTGTGAATCAAAAGCTACAGGTTGGAAGAAAAGTATTTTAAATAAGGAATCCTTAGGAAACTAACTTCAAAACATTTGTTAGCCTATTTTTTTAAATATATCCAACATTTACCGTAAGCCACGTTATAACCTTTAAAATACCTCTATATGTGTGTGTGGTAATATGTGTCTTGAATATCTGTTTAGAATTGTTTCAATTTTATAGTAAGATACAATCACATCATTTTTACAACAATAGTAGAAACATACAGACCATTCTTGACAGTCTCCCAAATTTCTTCAATTTGCACTTCAAAAAACATTTTCATCCGAATTTTCCAAAAATCATAACCGTTCCACGTCCTCGATCGTCACCTGACCAATCAACCTTATTATTTGCTTTCAACATTTTTACCTTTACATTTTTTTACCCTTATTTGAAAACCTGTTTCTTGCATTCCAATCTACGACTTTCGTTATCTCTTGTTTTTTGAATAAATTGTAATAAACAAAAATAACAAGTCCATTTATCCACTTCATATTTTGCCGTGGATATTAAAAAATGATATTAACCCACGTCATAAGGCTTTTAGAAACATTATCAGAAATGAAGGGTGCTGCAGTCAACTGGAGCAGCTATCATAATGACTTAATTTTTGATGATTTTCTATTATAATGTTAATAATTAGAATTTATATATGCTCATGTACTTCTAGCAGTCACTTAAAAAAAATTGTACTTCTGACGGCGTTGGATTCAATTTTGAGTATTCATATATCATAAGACTGTATAGGACCATGCAGGAACAGAAAGAGTTTAAAGAAACATATCCATGCATGAACAAAACCCTAACAAAATTTCTTGAATTCGTGGACTTGCATATTATTTATATACAATTTATGTTTCATATTACACATGTATCTATCACTTGTTCTCATCACAACTAATGTCAATGCCATGATAAAATTGCCAAGCCCATAATAATGTTAAAGAATTTCGTCATCATTATATTTAAAGAATGTCATAATATTTTAAATAAAGGGTATAACTGGAAGATGAAAAACTAGTCCAAAAATTGATATAGTTTTTGAATAATGGTTGGACTTCACTTGATATAGACACTCCAACTCTAAGCCATGGAGCACGAAAAATGAGGAAAAATATCCACGCATGAACTCATATTCCACCTTGCACATCTTTTGACTTCAAAATTTCTTGACTTTGCCGACTTGCATATTAATTAATGAGAAATGTTAACCATTGTCTTTGGGACATTAGTTAAGAAATTATAAAAGAAAATATTTTATTGGAAATTGTGTATTTTATTTTATAAAATTTAAAAAAATATTGTTTTTAATGCTGACTTTGTTTCTTCTTTCTATTTTTGCTGCTTAACTAGTACCCCAGACCACTTGTTAACATGATCCTTAATTTATATCCATTTATGTATCTATCACTTGTTCTCATCCCAACCAATGTCAATGCCTTGAGAAATTACCAACGTAAAAATAATGAGTAAACATCATCTTATTATAATTATATAAACTTTCATAGTCTCTGATGTATATTCAATAATACAAGAAAAAATAATTGGTATACACCTTCACAAAAAGTATATTCTGACAAGAAATAAATTTTATGTATTGTTTAAATTCTTCTATTCAATAAATAATATTATATTTCAACGAAAAAAAAATCATATTATTATAGTATTTTATTATGTTAATCCTTAAAATTCCTCTCAAAAGAAAAAAAATAAATCTCCACCGAACAAAATTTGAATGGATGAAAAAAACATTTTATCGTATTCAGGTGGTTTACGAGCGCATCACTCTTTTATGCAGACTTCTTTAGCTTTGTTGTGTTTGAGTTTTATAGAATGAGCACAACAATAGATTATTCAAGAACAACGAAAACTCTGCTCACCAGCTGTTAGATAAAGTTAAATTACATTCTTATTGGTTGGTGAAGGCTTAAAATGCAGATATTGCTTTAAACTTTCAATTGTGATGGTCAAACCCGTTTTTGTGTATGGGTATAGACTAATTCCTTTTTCTTTCTTTTGATTTCGACTGCTTTGTATGTAACCTTGTAAACTTTTGAGGTCCTGTTAGCACATTTGTGCTTATAAGGACTATTTGTCGGTGTTAATATATTATGTTTTTGCTTGCTCAATAAAAAAATTTATGGTACAAAAAAAATTTATGTTAATATATTAAAGGGTTAAATATGTTTTTAATCCTACAAAACTGAGAAATTTATGTTTATCTTATCTAATTTTAATAACTTTTCTAGTTGCAACAAAAATAGTGTGTATGCATTTTTAAAGATAATTAAACAAATTTAGTTTTAGCTGAAATAGCTGACATGATTAGTTTGTTTTGTTATAATTTGAAAGCAATAAATATTTATATTTTTAGTTTTAATGAATCAAAATTTTATAAAAAATACTGTTTATAATTTTCAAATGTTAGCGCAATAAAAAAACAGAAAGACGAACATGTGAGTATCCGTCTTTTTTCGCTAGCGATTATAACTAGGATGATGTTTGCTCATCACTCTTTGGTTAGGATGAGAATAAGTGATAGATACATGTGTAGTATGAAACATAAAGTGGATATAATGCAAGTCCACAAAGTCAAGAAATTTTGTCAGTTTGCTAAAAAGAAATGTTACTGTTTTGTTCAGCATGCATATGTTTCTTATTACATAGAAGATCGTGTAACAAGACCAATTCTATAGTGCTCAAATGATATAAATCTTGCACCATGTATAAAGTAGTTTCTACCATATTGACTCGATAAATCTTATCATTAAATTAAATGAAATATGATATTATTCAGTGATCCAATGATGAAAAGAAACATGTATACAGTGCAAGATTTTTTGGCATGTTAAACAAAGGCTCGAAAACATAGTTAATCCTAAATTAAATAATATAGACATTCATACATTCATTTTGTGGCCTTTTAATTTGCCTATAAATATCTACAACACAACATGCACTAGGTAAAATCACAAGTCTCTTGAAGTATTCATTACACCATATAAACATATATATCCCACCATGATGTTCCTATTTTCAAACCTTCAATCCTTGAAGCTGCTATCCTTTTGGATGCTTCTTTCAATGTGGTTTTGTGCATTCACAACAGCCCCAACTACTTCAACTGTTTTATCAGCAACTTCACAAGCAAGTGCTTTGTTGAAGTGGAAAGCAAGTCTTGACAACGAAAGCCAAGCTTTGCTATCTTCATGGAGTGGCAATAATTCATGCAACTGGCTTGGAATTTCTTGTAATGAAGATTCCATTTCTGTCTCTAAGCTAAATCTCACAAATATGGGATTGAAAGGTACGCTTGAAAGTCTTAACTTCTCATCACTTCCAAATATCCAAACTCTAAACATAAGTCACAATTTCTTAAATGGAAGTATTCCTCACCATATTGGAATGTTGTCCAAACTTACTCATCTTGATCTAAGTTTCAATCTTTTCTCAGGAACAATTCCATATGAAATAACACAGTTGATTAGTCTTCAAACTTTATATTTGGATGATAATCTTTTTAGTGGTTCCATTCCTGAAGAAATAGGTGAATTAAGAGATCTGAGAGAACTGAGTATCTCAAATGCAAATCTTACAGGGACTATCCCAACTTCTATTGGGAATTTGACCTTGTTGTCATATTTGTATTTAGGACTCAACAACCTTTATGGTAACATTCCAAAAGAACTTTGGAATTTGAACAAATTAACCTTCTTAAGAGTTCAATTAAATAAAATTAATGGGTCTGTTTTAGCTCAAGAAATTGTGAAGTTGCATAAGATAGAGACTATAGATCTTGGTGGTAATAGTCTTTCCATTAATGGTCCTATCCTCCAAGAAATTTTGAAGTTGGGAAATTTAAAATACCTTTCTTTCTATCAATGCAATGTCAAAGGGTCTATTCCATTTTCTATAGGAAAGTTGGCCAACTTGTCATATTTAAATTTAGCACACAACCCTATTTCTGGCCATCTTCCTATGGAAATCGGAAAGTTAAGGAAGCTAGAATATCTATATATTTTTGACAATAACTTATCTGGTAGGATTCCTATGGAAATTGGGGGATTGGTGAACTTGAAAGCGTTAAGGTTTAGGGACAATAATCTTTCTGGTTCGATTCCTCGTGAAATTGGAATGCTGAAAAATATTGGTCAAATTGATTTGGACAATAACTCTCTTTCAGGTGAAATCCCACCGACAATTGGAAACTTGAGTAATATACAATTTCTTACATTTGCTCAAAACAATCTCAATGGGAAATTACCAATGGCAATGAATATGCTTTTGAGTTTGGAAAACCTGCAAATATATGATAATGACTTCATTGGTCAGCTGCCTCACAACATTTGCATTGGTGGGAATTTGAAATTTGTTGGGGCTAAAAATAACCACTTCACTGGCTCAGTTCCAAAGAGTTTGAAGAATTGCTCTAGTATTATAAGGCTTAGACTTGACCAAAACCAACTTACTGGAAATATAACACAAGATTTTGGTGTTTATCCAAATTTGAATTACATAGATTTAAGTGAAAACAATTTTTACGGACACCTTTCATCCAATTGGGGTAAGTGTCAAAACCTAACAAGCTTCATCATTGCCCATAATAATATATCAGGTCATATACCACCAGAAATAGGAGGGGCATCCAACTTGGGGTTACTTCACTTATCTTCAAACCATCTCACAGGGGAAATTCCAAAGGAGTTAAGCAACTTGCCTTTGTCCAAACTTTTGATAAGCAACAACCATCTCTCAGGAAACATTCCTGTAGAAATATCATCCTTAGATCAACTTGAGTCCTTAGACCTTGCAGCAAATAATCTAAGTGGTTTCATAAGAAAACAACTTGCAAATTTGCCTAAGATATGGAACTTAAATTTGAGCCATAACAAATTCACAGGAAATATTCCTATTGAATTTGGAGAATTTAAAATCCTTCAAAGCCTTGATCTTAGTGGAAATTTTTTAAATGGAACAATACCATCAATGCTTACACAGTTGAAATACTTGGAAACATTAAATATCTCACATAATAATCTTTCTGGTTTTATTCCCTCAAGCTTTGATCAGATGTTCAGCTTGACGTCTGTTGATATATCATATAACCAACTGGAAGGTCCACTCCCCAACGTCCGAGTTTTCGATAATGCAACAATTGAAATGTTGAGAAATAATAATGGCTTGTGTGGTAATATCTCTGGCTTGGATCCTTGCCCAACATCAAGAAATAAATCTCATAATCGTAAGATTAAAAAAGTATTATTGATAGTTTTACCTCTTGTACTAGGAACCCTAATGCTAGCAGCTTGTTTCAAATTCTTATATTATCTCTACCATACATCAACCATAGGAGAAAACCAGGTAGGGGGGAACATTATTGTACCTCAAAATGTGTTTACAATATGGAATTTTGATGGAAAACTGGTTTATGAGAAAATTTTGGAAGCCACACAAGATTTTGATGACAAATATCTCATTGGAGTTGGAGGGCAGGGAAGTGTTTACAAAGCAGAGTTACACACAGGTCAAGTAGTTGCTGTGAAAAAGTTCCATTCAGTTTCAAATGAAGAAAATCTTAGTCCAAAATCGTTCACAAATGAGATCCAAGCTTTGACCGAAATTCGACATCGTAATATTGTGAATCTGTATGGATTTTGCTCACATTCACAGTTGTCATTTTTGGTTTATGAGCTCATAGAGAAAGGTAGTTTGGAAAAGATTTTGAAAGACGACGAAGAAGCAATTGCATTTGATTGGAAAAAGAGGGTGAATGTCATTAAAGATGTAGCTAACGCTTTATGCTATATGCACCATGATTGCTCACCTCCAATTGTTCACAGAGATATATCAAGCAAGAATATTCTTCTGGATTCAGAATTCGTGGCTCATGTCTCTGACTTTGGAACATCTAAGATTCTTAATATTAGTTCAACTAACTCGACTTCATTTGCATGCACATTTGGATATGCTGCTCCAGGTTAATTCTCTTTCTTTTGATTCTCTTGTTGTTCATTTTGTAACAAAACTACTTCATAGTTATCTACATCTCATGTTTAATTTTGCTTTTTGCTGGTTCAAACGGAACTCAAATTTAGGGAACGGAACTCAAACTTAGGGCATTTCTCTTTTTATAGGAACTTCTTTGGCATAAACATTAATATCTCCAATTATATTTTGGTACAGAACTCGCATACACAACGAAAGTAACTGAGAAGTGTGATGTGTATAGTTTTGGGGTACTAGCACTAGAAATACTGTTTGGAAAACATCCTGGAGATGTTAAACCTTTATGGACTATTGTTACCTCTACACTTGATACTATGCCACTGATGGATAAGTTGGATCAACGCCTCCCTCGTCCTTTGAATCCCATTGTTAAGGACTTAGTATCGGTTGCAATGATAGCTTTTACATGTTTGACAGAAAGTTCACAATCTCGCCCTACCATGGAGCACGTTGCCAAGGAGCTTGCAATGCCAAAGTTGGTTCACACAAACAGCTAAAAGATTATACTTATTCAACATGCTCGAGTTTTACTTGTTATTCGTTGTTTTGTAATTTTCTAAACTTTGTTGAACTTGTTTGTATTATACTTTTTTTTTTTTAAATTTGTTTTTTCTCTTGAGACATTGAGATTTCTGATGTACGCAACAATATTTTGTGATATTTTATGTCATCTTGTGTTTGATGTAGTTGTTGAAGTTAGCTCTGCTAGAGTGTTTAAAACTTTGTACTCATGATTAGGGGACAGACTACTATGATGTCCTACTGTTTCATCTTTTGTTGTTTTTTCTATGTATTATATCAGAAACATCATTTTGAAATAAAATGAAATTATCTTAAATTTTGAAATTTCTTTTGGTTCAAACAAATGCTATACAAAGTTGTAAGTTTAGATTGTAACCTAAGAGAGAGAGCGGGGGGGGGGGGGGGGGGGGGTGAATTAGGTTTCTAGGAATATTGGATAATTTTTGCAAGTTTAGCGTTCTTGATAATTTTTCCAGAAACTTAATATGAAGGTATGAATGCGGAAAAATAAAAGAGTAAGGGAAGAAGAAAAGACACAAGAAAATTATAGTGGTTCCCCTATAAACCTTAGGGTCAGTCCACTCCCTTCACACCCCGCGAAGGAATTCACTATGTAAAGAATCTTTGTTACAAAGCAACCTTAATCCCAAGGCCCCCTAACAATATTTCTCTACACACCAAGATAGCACCCCACTATCTTTACAATGATTCACCAACAATGGTGAGAAGCTTTTTACAAAAGCAATTGAAGAATAATGAATGTATGGCTGTTATGCTTTGATCAATATCACATTAACAGTAAGAACTTAGTGCTCAGAAAACTTCTTTATGAATGTTAAAAATGTGGACAAAGTTTTCAAAGCAGGATGGTGAAAGTTTGATAAATCAAGTGATATTGAATATGACAATTGAGATTGAAAGTTGTAGTAATGATGATAAGTAATTTGTTTTGATTCTCAATTGAATTTATAGAGGCTACAAAGATGTTTATGAAGCAATGCTATTTTTTCAAAAAGAGTTATAATGAATAGACACATATTTGAATGGCACCTATTCATAAAAATGAGTATGAAATGTATTTTGAAAAAAATAGCTGTTGTACAATTAAAATAATCCGTTGAAAATCAATTATGCAATATTTACATTCTTCGGCTCATGATAAATTAGCATGTTAATTATTTGTCTGTGAAAAGATCAGTTAGCATGTAAAAAGAAAATATCTGTTGGCAAGATTCATTATGAAATCATGTCTATACAATTTAAAATGCAAGATTGGTATTTGGTTTTTCAAAGAGAACATGCTCAAATAAATTTAGTTCAATATTACCATTATGCCAAATGAATACATGCGTATAGAACATTTATTTGAGACATAATTGATTATATGTTTTTTCAAAGTCAAAAATAATTTTTTTAATCAAAATATTTTAATGCAAAATCACATTTATATGAAAATCAGTGTGAGTGTGTGATTTATTTTCAAGAGATTTTTAAGCATTGCTTCATATGAGAACTTAGAAAAAATGTTTGTAATTATTTTCTGAGCATACTAAGTTGTTCCATAAGTTAATAATGACAAATCAAAGATAAGGACCATACTTACAAAAATATAATTATGAAATCTAAGTCCCATTATCTTCATTCATCAACTTGAGCCTCCATGGATATTTCTTCTTTTTGTGATGTGGTGTTGTTATCATCAAAACCCAGCCAAGTCTAAGAAGGAAATCTTCTTCACAAAAGCTTCTTTATTCTTAAATGTTCGGTGATTAAAAACCTAAAGCATTTTTTAGAGTGAAACATAATACTTATTTGGGGAGAAAACTAGAAAAATCAACAAAGAAGAAATTCATAAGATCCAATTTTTTTCTTCACTACAACATATATGAGATTTAGTAACACTTCAAAATTGTAACTAAATCGAAAACAAATGTTACTAGTTAGATCTTGTTACATTTGACAAATGTTAGGTAAAGCCCGTGTTACTAAATGATTTGTCCCCTATCCTCAATAAAGCATGAAGAAGAACAGTAGGAAAAAAGACTATACAATGTATTGCTTTAGCTTTATAATTGTCCATGGTATTGATCATGATATTTCATATTTGTGCATACATTTTAATTTTATTCCTGATGTGAGAAAAATCAAGTATGTAATAATCAAGCTAGAATAAAATCTTAATTTATTTAAACAATGATAAAGAAGTATATCAATTAGAATTTGATCTTAAACATATCAAAGCATTGGACAAAAACCAAAATTAATGAAAACCAGGGTCATGAAGGTGACTAAAACTCTCATTGAAAAATCAGTAAATGGTTTCATAGAAGACTATGCACCTGCTAATGTAATTGAATATAAAAAAGAACCTAGTAACTTTAGAGTAAGTTTCCATCGTTCGACTCAGTGCATTCTGTAACCAAATTGCAGGTGGTATGAAATCGTTTCACTTCATTAACTTGACAAGCAAAGCTAGGAATGAATAACAGAGAAAACATACCTGAGCATCTTCCGTCATTGAATCAGCCTTGTCAAGAACGATTATCTTATATGATGGACACGGATAACCAGACTGAAATATCAAAAACCCAAAACATAAGTTACAAAAATCTTATAAAAAAAGGGAGAAAAAACAAAAACTAAAAAATATATTGGATTTCACAATTTACATACTTCTTAGGCTTATTGGTACCAATAGCTACAATAGCAAAATCTTTGATATTAGTCCGAACAACATTAATACCGCGATCATTACTAGCATTAAGTTCCAAAACCCTAGATTTATAGAGCTCAGGGCCAAAAAGCTGATGAGCAATAGCAAGGTAAGTAGTGGTTTTTCTGGTGTCGGGAGGACCATAGAAGAGCATGTGTGGGCATTGTCACAGAAACTATTGTTAACAGAGAACACATCTAACAACAAGCATGTGCTGGACTTTTTATAGCATATGTGATGATAAAAGTCATAAAAATATCCAAATTGGAAAATTAAACTAGCACTGACACCTACACCACACACTATTCATGAAGGAAAATCGAATTTCAACACAATAAAGCAACGTATAAAATATCGATTTTCTTTCCTTGGATCATCACGAATTACACATGAATCAGTGATTCGATTGTTACCTCGTAGTATGGAATCTGAAAGCTGGGAACTGGAAACTGGAATCACGATCACATCAAAGCAAGCAGCAAAGCCTCTAGCAAGTCCACACGAACAGTACTCCTCAAAAACTTGGTGCTAGCCAAGGAATCACAAGTTTCAGAGAGTTAGGGTTTCTCAAAAACGTGCAACTCAAAACTTCAGCACTAGGGTTCTATTTATAGAACTCCTAGTGTGCTTTGCAAGTCAAAAGTCACTATTGGGCTTTAGTAAGCCTAATAACGAGTTTAGTAATCTTGCTAACTATCGCGTCATTTTTCGGAGATCAAGGTTATTTAATTAGCTTTTGACTCACTAAATTATTTCACGACTTTCATTTAAAAAGATTTGAATTTGATGGGGTCCAGGGGTTGGTTATATTTAGGGAAGGTATTAACACCCTAAATATTCGTAGTACTCTACGAGAACCTTTCGACTTTATTTTACTTTTTGTGCTATAACTTGCTTACTTTTTTTAAAAGAAGAATGGTGAATGAGGAGAAAAAAAGAAGCCTATTTATCTACTTTTTTATTGATTTGGAAGGACTAGCTCCTTTGCCTACTTACCCGTGAGGGATCAGAACCTCGTAGTTCAGGGTAAAAATTCCGATTGATTCTTTTTGTGTTTTTTATTAGTTTTGAAAAAAGTTTTAAATGGAAAAGCCAAGTGGCAAATGAGTATTTTTTGTATTTTTTATATAAGAAAATGGACTCAAAATGAAAAATGTTTTCGATTTGTGGATCGAGGTTTACTGTGAAAAATGTTTTTGTGATTTTTGTTATTTGAATGTTTTTTTTGTTGTTTTTGAATAATGATTAAATTAAAACTAATGGAACAAGAAAATAAAACGTAGCAAGAAAATTAAACCTAAACTATACATGAAGGAAAAAATAAAGCACACACACGCACGCACATGCACAATTATATTACATTGGCCTAGGATACATTCTATGGTCTAGGAAGATAAATATGCATAATAAATTTACATCAAGCCTAAAATATACATTCTAAGTTCCGTGCAATAAAATAAACGATGTAGAAAAAATGTAAATGCAATGAACGAGTAATAAAATGCAGAATAATAATCTAAGCTAATGATATGCATGAGAGAATAGAAATAAGATGCTAAAAAGGAACAAAAAAAATGCATGAAAGAATGAAATCAGAGTACAACCAGGGGGTGCAACAGTAATAGGGGGTACAAAAATTAAAAGAAGCAGAAACAGGCTGAAAAGGGTAAAGGGGCGCACAGGTTGGGCTTTAGGGACCCAGCTGGGTCGGTCCGGATCAAGTGAACCGGACCGGTTCAATTAGGAGTATAAAACATGGTGAGCTACGGTTTTCTTCATTCTTTGCAAGCTATTATCTCCCCTCTTCCAAAATAGAGAGAAAAACTCTCTTCTTTCACCTCGTCCTCATGAAGAACACGACCGGAATACATGAAGTTTTCGGCGACCGGAGGTGGTTACCGGCGCCGGAAACTGGAAAAGGAAATTTAACCCCTTTTTTAATTATTTCTCAACAATTCCTGCTTCTTTCCCTCTCTTCTCTGTTCCTGAAAACCAAAACGCAAAACAACAACCAATAAACTTAGATAGAGGAAGAGAGTACGAAAGCTACCTTTTATTCCTCACCGGATCCGGTCTGATTTCGTCCTGGATTGGTTGATGGTGTACGATTTGTGTGTGTGTGTTGCTGTGTAACTGCTTGTGATGCACTACTAGAAAAATTGAAAATAGCGACGGGCATAATCCGTCTCTAAAACATGTAATTTTCGTCACTAAAAGGACTAGACACGGAAATATAGACGGATCCAGATCTGTCGCTAAATCCTTGGTCTCTAAGCTATTTAGAGACGAAATGTAGATTCCGTCTCTGATAGAGACGGAATAGTTCCGTCTATAACCACCAAAATCCGTCGCTAACATACAAAAATAGAAGAAATTAAATCCGTCTCAAACACATATAATTCCGTCTCTATAGAGACGAACTCCAACTTCCGTCTCTAATAATAATATATTTATAAAATAAAAATTTAGCTTAAAAATAAATTTCTTGTTGCTTATTTGGCAACTATATAATATATAGGTGTAAGCCTGCATATTCTAGATAATAAACTAACATAATTTAAATTAACATCGTACAATAAGTTGTTTATTTACACCATCTTAATTAAGCTTCACAATTCACATTCTAGATAATGTATAGACTATAGTAGCTGTACAAACAATATTTCCAGCAAAGTTGTTAAAGTAATTTCGGGTGAGTTAAGACCTTTGCAATCTCACCAAAAGGAATGCCATTTTCAATACCCTGCCAAAAACAAAATCAAACAAACAACAATGAACATAATTGTCTAGAGATACTCTTTGGCATATACAGTTGGACTGTTCTAGTAGTGTAATAACAACAACACATGCATGGGCTACAAATCTAGAGATATACACTAGCAAGTAATAAACTACTTGACAACTATAAAGGCTAAAGTTGTAGAATCAAAATGTGACAAAATAGGATGCTTTGTAGGATATTCTTAAGCTTAACTAATTTATTCAAACAAGGTTTCTACTCCTAGACCATTAAGTCATACCATAACAACTAATGAAACTAATGAGTAGCTAATGTTAAAGTTGACCTAAAACAAAATAGTCTTAACTTGCTTACCTCATCAATCATAGACTCCGTCTTCTCAATTGTATTATATCACTCCAACCTACATAGAATCAAATTTCCCATTTAACAAATAAGCCACAATGACGAGAGAAGAGGTTTTGTGTAATTTAATAATAAACAACAAACTTAAACACAAGTCCTAAATTAATAAACACAGTGAGCCAAAAGCCTCGAAAACTGCCCTATCTGAATGATGCACCAGAAAAACATGCCACCAAACAGTAGATGCAGAGCAATTATACAAGTATTTATTCTATAGTAGTAGCAATACAAATATCAACATTGAATACAAAAATATATCTAATAATCTATGCCCAACAATGATATATTGTTTATTGTAAGTCTCAAAGATGCACCTGAACTTGAAAGAACATCACCAACATCATCAATTGTACATTTCAAACCCCTTAGCTTCAGAAGGCTAACAGCCCACAATGATAGTACCTAAAGAAACACAAGTAGTTCTTTTTCACTTATATATATATATATATATATATATATATATATATATATATATTAAAAGAGATTTACAATTAAATAAAAACCGCATAAACTTTACCATGCTAATTATCAAAACCACATAAACTCTTATTACCACTAAGTTGCACTCTCTCACTACAAACATATGTATGTATAATAGTAATGCTAATGTGAGAACGAATATTAAATACTAATAATACTAAACAACAAAAACAGATTGTGCAGAATTTTATTTTTGGTATCAATGATAGGTGCTTGAAAACATATACGGACATAACACTAAACAAAAAAAAAAAACATTTGTTCAAATAGATAGCATTTTAGAAATATGGTTGCAAGAGTGAAACAGAAAACCTCTTGAGTTAACCCCTTTTGCTTCTTATTTCTCTTCTTCTTTCTTGAACTGTAACAGATCAGAAATAAGTGGACTCCATCAGCCTATGAAATAGAAAATGCTTCAATATCCAAACTAATTGAGTTCAACTAAACAACATTGGCCTATAAGTGGAATCATGTAAATATAAAGTGTTGAAACTTATAACTTGTCTAAAAGAACAGTGAACAATTTCAATTATACAAAAAATTATGGATTGAGAAGTTGTTATTCAAGTAGATTAAATTCATCACAACTTGTCTAAAATGATAAACCTCAGCTTTAATACCATTATGGTAAAAATTTCATCTAGAATACCTATGGAAGTAACTAAATCAACTTGATGGTATATCTCATAATCATTAATGCAAAAAAAAAAGGTAGCCAGGAATAAACCAATGTAACAAAAGAATGGAAGGGTGCCTCAAATTTCTTTTTCGATAGAGAATTCAATGCCATTGCCTCCCTGACACAAAATTAGTTGGCTAAAACTTAAGCATTACAACAACAACAAAAGAGAGATAAAAGAGTAATATCAAATGCATCACTACTCAAATTCAAACCCAATCAATGATATTCAAATTCAAAATTAATCGAGAACTCACTAATCAATAATGAAAAATTGAAGTCATAACTCAAATATTGATAATCATAAAATCAATAATTAAAACTCAATAGCTGATGATAAAAAATTTAAAATCATAAATAAAAACGCAGGAGTGTATGTGATACCTTATAGATTCAATTTTGTCGCTGGCAAAGAACGACGTCACCGTTTCCGAACTATAACAGAAAACCAGATATGTAGACTGATAGTGAGAGAGTGGTTCTCTAATATGAACATGAACATGGATCAGGAATTAAAATCGAAAAATAGAGTGAGTTCTTACCTCCGTCCGCTGAAATCAAATAAATGTACATGAATTTAGTAACACAAAAGGGAGAACTCTTTCTTCCTTCGATTCTAGGGTTTGAAAAAGGGGTAAATCGTTGGTATCTTCAATTATAGATTTAGCTTCTTCAAATTGAATCATACATGAATTAATTTAGTTTTAAAGTAAGTTAATTTTATCAAAATCGAAATTGAATGGTACATGAAAATCAAATTGAAACTGAAGTTTACCTGTGAGAGATGAGTCTTCAGCGAACAGAGAGATTGGTTGATGGAGAGAGATGGGTGGTGGAAGAGAAGAGGAAAAATCAAATTGGTAGAGACAAGAGGCAAGGGAAAATCTGAAATTGAAAGAGGGAGAGGGAAAGGTGAAAAATAACCCTATTCAATTGAGTTGTTGGAGGGGTATTTTATTTTCGTGAAATTTTTGAAATAAAGCATTTGGAGCCAAATATAGGGAAATTTTTGTTTTATTTTAATTATATTTTACTCTGAGACGGAACTAGAGACGGAAGAATTTTATGACGCAAGAAAATTAACTTTCGTCTCAAATATTCATTTTCCGTCTCAGATTCCGTCTCTGTTAGAGACTGAATAAATTCCGTCTCTAAAATCCGTCGGTATTTAAGACTTTTCTGGTAGTGATGGTTCGATGTTGTGTTTGTTGTGCGTGGGTGTGAAGTTGGCTCCGTTTGTGATTGAGGTTTGCGTTGTTGTTGAATTTTTTGTGTACAGGTTGTGTGATGAAATCGACCGTTTTTGTGTGTGCTGGGTTTGATTTGAATACTGAAGTTGTGGGTCAACCTACTGGTTTTGTTGTTTGATTTTGTTCTGTTGTTGGTGTGTGGTTTTGTGCGTGTAAACTGTGTATTGGGTTTTGCAGGTTTTTTGAAATTCCGCCTCCCTCTGCTTGTGTTTGCAGATTGCTCTTATAGTACTAGGGTTTGGACTTAGGGTTTGTTAATAATGTTTGTGCGTGTGGCTTGAATTGGGGAGAAAGAAACTCTATGACAGCTACTGTTTGGATGACCTTGGACTTGGACATTTTTGGATCAAGACTGCCTTTGGACTTATCGACGGACAAACATAATAATAATAAAAAGAAAATAGGATAAATACTACTAAAAAAAAGAAAAAAGAAATAAGGATTTAAGCAAAATAGAATTAAATACAAAAAATTAGAATTAATTAAAAACTTAAATAAAAGATGGAAACTGGAATTAAAATTAAAAATAAAAATAAAGTGTAAGGAGGGCCGACTCGGAACCAAAAAATGAGGTATTTTAAAATACCTCTCTACCGAAATTTTGTTTGAAAAGTTAGAGATTATTCAGGGTCCGACGACACATGTCAGTGGTGTCTTAGGTCAAAAATTGGGGTATGACAGATGCCCCTATTTAAGTTTCTTCGTCCGGAGACTTGAAGATGAAATCTTTGATTCGACTGGTCGAAGAGACTTAAATACAAAGTACACCATTTTTTACCTAAGATGCTATGAATCTTTGTGATGCAATTATGAATGCAAGATGGCAAAGACATTTTGACTAGGACGAGAAACCACAATGGGATACTTGAATTCGTTGAGAAAGGGATCTGACTCCGCTAGGGGATAGTGTAGTTTCACTGGGGAAAATGGCGGTGTATTATTGTATTGGTCTGGAACGTGGAGACACCTCTTGACCAGACATACTAGGGATGACACTTGAGAGAATGACAGGTAAACACAAGTTGTCCGTTGTTTGGGACTGACTACTCGAAAAATGATAAAAAGGTAAACTCAAGTTGTCCATTGTTTAGGACTAACCACTTGAAACAAGACGAAAGGTAAACTCAAGCTGTCCATTGTTTAGGACTAACCACTTGAAACAAAGACAAAAGGTAAACTCAAGTTGTCCATTGTTTAGGACTAACCACTTGAAACAAGATAAAGGGTAAACTCAAGCTGTTCGTTGTTTAGGACCTGCCACTTGAAACATGATGATAGTAAAAAAGAAGATGTAAAATGTCCGTTTGTTGGAACTTGCTAATTGACATTTGACATTTGATGATGGTAAAAGGAGAGTTCAAGATGTTTGTTTGTTAGAACTTGATAGCTGACACACTGTAAAAAGGAAAATATGAGATGTTCATTCGTTAGAACTTGCTGCTTGGGATGTTCATTTGTTAGAACTTGCTGCTTGAGAGATGTTCATTTCTTAGAACTTGTTGATTGCGAGATGTTCATTTGTTAGAACTTGTGGTTTGACATATCACTACTAAAAAAACAAAAATTAATGAGGGAAATTTAGTGAGGGAAAACATGAAATCCCTCTCTAATTCCGTCACTAAATTTTGCGACCAAGGAATTTGTGAGAAATTTTATGTTTTCCGTCACAAATTTCCCTCCCTAATTTTGCTTTTCCTAGTAGTGTATGTTCACTTGTTAGAACTTGCTACTTGAGAGATGTTCATTTGTTAGAACTTGCTGCTTGAAATGTTCATTTGTTAGAACTTTCTAATTGACAGAATGTTCGTTTGTTAGAACTTGCTAAAAGACGAGATGTTCATTTGTTAGAACTTGCTGAATGGAGATGCTCATTTGTCAGAACTTGTCATTTGTTACGAGGTAGATACAAGTTGTTCGTTGGTTGGAACTAGTAACTTGACACTTGATTGGTGACATCTCTGAACCAGACATACTGGGGATGACACTTTTGAGAGGGTTCGAGCTATTCGTTTGTTGGAACTTGCCACTCGAAAAATGATAAAAGAGTAAACTCAAGCTGTCCATTGTTTAGGACTAACCACTTGAAACAAAGACAAAAGGTAAAACTCAAGCTGTCCATTGTTTAGGGCTAACCACTTGAAACAAAGACAAAAGGTAAACTCAAGTTGTCCATTGTTTAGGACTAACCACTTGAAATAATTGATTGGCGACATCGCTCGACCAGACACACTGGGGATGACACTTTTGAGGAGAATGGGGTATTTGCGATGAATGACATCTCGTAATCCGACACACTGGGAGATGATACTCTTGATATTCCATCTTCCAATAAACCAGGGAATGATATTCTTGACATTCCGTCTTCCGATAAAGCGGGGAATGAGACTTTTGACTTTCCCTAATCCGACAAAACGGGGAAAGATGCTTGACATTCCGTCTTCCGATAAACCGGGGAATGAATACTTTTGACCTTCCGTCATCCGATAAAGCGGGGAAAGATGCTTTTTTGACCTTCCGTAATCCGACAAAGCGGGGAATGATACTTTTGACGTTTCGTAATCCGATAAAGCGGGGAGAGATGTTTGACATTCCATCTTCCGACAAAGTGGGGAAATATGCTTTTTTGACCTTCCGTAATCCAACAAAATGGGGAAAGATGCTTTTTGATATTCCGTAACCCGACAAACCGGGGAATAATGTTTTTGACATTCCGTCTTCCGATAAAGCGGGGAATGACTCTTTTTGACTTTCCGTAATCCGACAAAACGGGGAAAGATGCTTTTGATATTCCGTAATCCATCAAACCGGGGAATAATGTTTTTGACCTTCCGTAATCCGACAAAGCGGAGAAAGATGCTATTGGCATTCCGTAATCCGACCAACTGGGGAATGAAACTTGGTAAAAAGAAATTTTAGTGACGTCTCGTAATCCGGCAAGCCGGGAGATGACCCTTTTGATAGAAAAAAGCTAAAGCAAGACTCAGGGTGGTTAATGCAAACATGTATGACTGATATTGTGTGCATGTTATTTATGTATGAATGTGTATATGTATGAATGTTTATATGCATGAATGTACGTTTGTATGTATGACATTTGTATTTGTAAGACTTTGATGACTATATATGACTCGATGAGATAAGATTGGACCGGTAAAATGGGAAGTGGACTGACATCGCAGTACAAGCACTTGACAATCTTCATTGGAGAAAGTATCATTAGAGATGACTCAGGCCATCGTCGGGGTAAAACCCAGTATAATGTATCAATTGATGGTGAAGTAGACACCTCTTGGGGAGAAAGCCCGTCGATCAAGAAATCTGGCAGAAGTCGCCGTTTCCAAGCCGATCCTGAGTGCTTTCTAGTGGGCACGCTCCAATAGTCATGCTTTTTGTTTTGTTTTTTCTTTTTGTTTTGAAAATCCCTAACTTTTGCATGGACTGCCTTTTCAGGTTTTCAATCCACCGGGAATATATTTTTGTATGCCCCTAATTTTTGCCTGGACCGCCCTTTCGGGTTTTCAGTCCACCGGGACACTCATTTTTGCCTAAGCCGCCTTTTCAGGTTTTCGACTTAGCGAGCTTCTCTCCTTTTTGTTTTTTTAGCAATGACTATGCGTATCCTGCAGAGTTTAACTGTTCTCGAGGCGCATGTTGACGCACGTTTCACGTACTCAAGAGTTCAAAGGAAATGTGTGTTTGTTGTTTATGCTTTTCAAAAGACATGAAGAAGTTAGAAAAAATTTCGAAATAATTTTTGCTTTAAGTATTAACATCAAAAATAGAAGATATTATGCAAGTAAAATAACTAAGAATTCCAAATAAAAGGCACAGGCTCAAATTAATTTGAAAGGGTGGTGACCCGCCAAGGGCGTGGTTCCACGGATCTTTAAAAGTTTGGAAAATGGTAATTATATGGGAAAGGTACATTGAACACAATAACCGTTATTCTCCCTAACAACTTTGAATTGCCCCTGTCCCGAGCCTTCGATTTGTGGACACTTCGAATATGAGGTCTTTTGATAGCTGGATGCCCCAAGTGGACTGTGTCTGACTGGATGCAGTTACTTTGTCATGATCCTTAACTTTTGCATAGATCGCCCTTGTGGGTTTTCGACCTATCAGGATAATCATTTTTGTTCATGTCTCTAGTTTTTGCCTAGACCGCCCCTTTGGGTTTTCAGTCCACTGAGACGCTCATTTTTGCCTAAGTCACCTTTTCAGGTTTGCGACTTATCGAGCTTCTTTTTTTGATTTTTTTGATTTGATTGGTTTTTTTATATTTTGACAAAGTATTTCTTGACTGCACCGGCTTGCGGGTTTGTAAACATTTGTAGTCACAGGAGTCATTGCACATGCGCCTTCATAGTTAGGCGTCTACTTGCCCCTGGAGTCTGGTTGGAAAGACAATATCTTTTTTAGCACAAGGTTTCTTGAAATCCACGGGGACGGACCTTCTTGTTGGAAGTTTGTTTCAACCTCTCTTGATATAGTTGTAGAAGGCCGTCATGTTTTTAAGTTCAATCAAGCTTGGATTTCAGAAGAATTCCTATCGACAGGGACTTCGACGACCTCCATGTTGTATACTGAGGGAAGGAGGGGGGCTTCCCCTGTTGAAGTGTGCATTGAAGCAACAATAACATCTCACGCCAGTCTTTGTAAGTGACTGCCATCTTCTGGACAGTCTTCTTGATTTTTGTTTGCTGCTTTGACGGCTAAGATGCCCAAGTATACAAAAGATCTTGTCGGGAATCTGTTCATTCTCCTCTTCTTCATCTTTGGATACAAGAAAACTCAAAGATGGAAGAGAGTACAAGGTTAATGTGTTCAACGGGTTTATTGATGCATGATTTGATTATTGATTTTGACGAGTAAGTATAAGTTATGATTATGTAGTTTTGAAAATGAGTGTTTTTTTTTTTGGTTTTTTGTATTACCATTTTTCCAGAAAAAACACAAAATAAAATAAAACAAAGTCGGGATCAAGACGACCTTTTTATTAATGATGAAAATACGCAAAACAAAAAACCCTAAACAAGTTCACTTCCGTCTCGAGTGGGACGAAAGGATTCTTTTTGAAATACAAGAAAACAACAAACAAACATATAATTTGAACAAGAGAGCAGTAGAAGGAACATCAACAGTGACCCAAGTGCAGCTAACCAATCCATGTGTCAACATTAGGTACCATGATCCGGTAGTGGGTTAACTTGCATGTCCGGGTTCAAAATCTTCGAAAGACAGGATGTTGGCTTCAACTAAATCTTGAACTACATTCTTCAAAGCATAACAACCCTCAACATCATGACCGGGTGCCCCTTGGTGAAAGACACATGAGAGGTCAGCTCTAAACCATGCTGGCAATTTCTTGGGTATTGGAGGAGGAGCCTTAATTTGGACCCAGTTCCTTTCAAGAAACGTTGGGAGCAAATCTACATACTTTATGGGAATTGGATCAAATTTTGTCCTTGGAGCATGTTTTTGTGGATTGAATTGCTGAGGAGCCTGTTGTCGAGGCTGACCTTTCACCATACTCACTTCATGGTCTTTCTTTTTTGAATTGCCAGCGAGAACACCTCCTTTAATCAATTGTCCTTCTCTGACCCCTATCTCCGAGAAGTCCCTGGGCGCACTTCCGACCATCATCTCATAGTAGAATTTACTAAGAGATTTTAAGAAGAGTTTGGTCATCTCCTTCTCTTCTAAACGTGGGCTGACTTGGGCAGCGATGTTCCTCCACCGTTGGGCATATTCTCTGAATGTCTCATTGTCTTTCTGAGTCATATCCTGAAGATCACTTCGGTCCGGAGCCATGTCCACATTGAATTTGTATTGTTGCACGAAGGCCTCACACAGGTCATTGAAAGTTCGAATTTCTGCACGGTCCAAGTTCATGTACCACTTCAGTGCGGCACTGGTTAAACTGTCCTGAAAGTAGTGGATGAGGACCTCATGATCATTGGCATACGTAGACATTTTTATCACATACATCGTCAGATGGTCTTTAGGGCAGGAAGTCCCTTTGTATTTCTCGAAGACTGGAAGCTTGGACTAGTTGGGTATCTGGACATTAGGCACCAAGCACAGATCATAAACATCCTTCTTTAGTACTTCTTTCCCACGGAGGGCTTGCATTTCACAGTACATCTCATCATACTTCTCCTGTAAATCATCCATGTGCTCGCGATTTTCGGGTATCAATCCATTAATTGGTTTTGAACCTTCAATCTTTGAACTCTCAACTTTTATTCGTGGGAAGGGAAAAAGTGAGTAAAAACCCTTATGAGATCAAGGTCCGGGGGTTGGTTTCGAATAGGGAAGGTGTTAAGCACCCTAAACGACTTCGGTACGCCGAAGGAGCCTCTTGCCTAAATTATCTTGTGCTAATTACTTGCTTATTTATTTGTAAAACATTGCCTAAAGTCTAAGTGAAAGAATGGAGGGAGAGGAAGTATGTTTTTTTTGTTGTTTTTATTGATTTGGAAAGACAAAGTCTTTTGCCTACATACCCGAAATGGGATCAAAATCATGAAAGTCCTCTTTTGGACAATCTTTCTTGATATTTGAAGCTTCGACGACCGAAATGCCCCAGTAAGCAATATATCTCATTGGGAAACTTTCGTCCTCCTTTTCTTCAATCTCGGACACAGGGAACTCAAATTCGAGAGGGAGTACAGGGTTAAAGTGTTCAACGAGTTTATTAATGCATGATTTGATTATTGATATAAACATTATGATTATGCAGATATGTGGAAACGATTAAAAAGAAATTTTGGTTTTTTTTTTATTACCATTTTTTCCAGAAAAAACACGAAATAAAAACAAAGTCGGGATAAAAGCGACTTTTTAATTAATGATGAAAATACATAAAGCAAAAAGCCCTAAACAAGTTCACTTTCGTCTCGGGTGGGACGAAAGGATTTTTTTTTTTGAAAAACATAAAGCAACAAACAAACATATTAATTAAACAGATGAGTAGTAGAAATAAACATCAGCAAAGACCCAATGTAACACCCCGTTTTCCCAACATAAAAATTTCTTAAATAAATCAGAGTAATCACATAACGGAATGTCACATTTCTCAAAAACCTCAAAATATAAATAAATAACAATTTATTCCTTCATAAATTAGTCATCGTAATAATTCAAAACTTTGCAGCGGAATAACATAAAAGTCTTGGCACGCAGGCCTCATCATAGAAATCTCATAAATCAAAGTCAACATAATTGTCATAAAACTTCATAAGTAATACGTAAGGAATAGAAAGCAATAACAAAGATCCCCATCCCATTACGTATCAGAGCACCTAAGACACAACCGAGGGAAGTCCTCACACGACTGCACCTATTCTTGATTACCTGCAAGTTACCCATACGAAGAGCAACATTTTCAAGCAGAAGGGGTGAGATTCACAAAACAATAATATTAAGCATATAATTCAACGATTATATTTAACAATCAAAAACATAGTCAAACATGTCATAACAATGATCATTTAGCATCTTGGAATTCAACTTCATAAAACATCATAGCAACATAGTTAACACCATAATCAACTTCACAACATTAGACATATAGCATCATAATCAACATCACAATCATCTTCATAACAACAAACACATAGCATCATGATCAACATCATAATCAACTTAACAACATGACAATGCAACTCTAACTTGACTATGAAACTCTATCATCTTAATCATGCATGTGGTACCAATTCAGGGCATAAGCCCTCGTCGCTTTGAGCGTAAATATACTCCTAGGGCATAAGCCCTCGTCGCTATTGAGCAAAAGCTCCAGGGCATAAGCCCTCATCTTTAAATGAGTATGCATGAGACTCAATCTCTTACGTCTTAGACATCATGAACATCTTAAGGAATCCAGTAATTTGGAACAACATCTTAGACCGACACATGCAGCTTAATCTCAATTATAACAGCAACATGGTAGCAATAAACAGTCATAAAAACAGTACAATATCAAATGAATCATCACTCAAACATCACATAAATTTTCACATATATTTCATATAATTCATAAATCTTGAACAACAACATTTAAATCTTTATATAGCAGCTTTACAGATCGCTATTTATTATATAGTTAGCTTTCAATACTATCCAAGGGTCAACTCTCAAAGTCTCGTGCAAAAGAGAACTCGAAACAAGGAGATAAGGCAGTCTGAAACCGCGCTAGTTCAGAAGCAGAACTATACAGAAGCGAAACACCTAGTTCAGGAGCAAAACGTGTTCAGGAGCTAAACCTCTAGTTCATAAGCTAAACTATTCAGAGGCGAAACATCTAGTTCAGGAGCAATGACTATTCAGAACCTAGACTTCTAGTTCAGAAGCAAAGTTGTTCAGAAGCAAGGTTTGTTTAGAAGCAAGGTTGTTCAGAAGCAAGACTGCTTAGGAGCAAGACTGTTCAGAGGCAAGACTGTTCTGAAACAAAACTGGGTACGGGGTTACAAACTTTTTCACCGAAAATCCCATTTTACACCAATCTTAACCCCAAATTCGACTGAAACGTCTGCACTAAGGCTATTCTATCATCTGTAACCAGTTTCTACATCAATTATACGGTTTCTCATCATTTGATCATCAATTCGTCACTTTAGCCTAATTCTCAAATCCTCAAAAACTATCCCTACACTTGTTAGATATAATCATATGAATTGCAGATTAATAATATTGTATGCTAGGCTCACCCTTACCTTAGATTGTCTCCTGAAATCCCAAGCTGCGTTCTTCGTTCTTGAGTTCTCCTCTTCTAGCCTTTTTCTCACAAAACTGAACGTACGTGAAGAAACTCTTAACCTAGTTTTCCTTTTTATAACCCCTTAATAATTCTATCTTATTACTCTTTCTCCCCAAAACTCTTCAAAATCACTAAACAACCCCCACATCTTAATACTTATTTTATTAAACAATAAAATAAGTCACCACATCATATAAAATCACCTAAATCTTAGTTCTCCACATCTCATAAAATATATATAATTATATTCTAGACTCCTCAAATAAATCAAATAATTAAATAATTAAAAATAATTCTAAGTGGGCGTTACACCCAATTCAAGCTAAACCATTCCATGTGTTGACATTAAGTACCATGATCCGGTATTGTCTTGCACTGTGTCGATAGACTACGCCCACTGATTTGCTTGCACGATTGGATTCGAACCCTCGAAAGATAAAATGTTGGCCTCGATCAAATTATGGACTTCGATCTTCAAAGAGAAACAATGTTCCACATCATGACCTTGTGCCCTTTGATGGAATGCACAAAAGATGTCAAGTCTCCACCGAGCTGACAGTTTCTTAGGCACCCGAGGAGGTGGCCTAGTCTGGACAAAGTGCTCCCTAAGTAAAACAGGAAGCAGCTCTTCATACTTCAAAGGAATCTGATCATATTGCAGTGCTTTCTGAGCCTGATTATGAGGGATAATTTGTTGATGAGCCTGTTGTTGAGGCTGTTGTTGATACTATTGTTGATATTGTGGAAAATGGGGTTGATAACCCGGATTTTGAATAGTATTGGCGTCGGGTACAACAGCAGCAATAGGGTGATAGGCCGGATATTGTTGTTGGGGCCAACCTTTCACAATACTTATTTCCTGGTCTTCCTTCTTTGAACTGTAAGTGGGAACACTTTCTTTGTCTAGTCGCCCTTCTCGGACCCCATCTTAGGTGCACTTGCAACCATCATGTTATAGTAGAACGGGCTAAGAGTGTTGATGAAGATCCTGGTTAACTCCTTTTCATCTAGAGGCGGACTTACTTGAGCGGCAATATTTCTCCATCTTTGGGCATATGCCTTGAAAGTTTCTTGATCCTCCTGAGTCATGGCTCGAAGTTCATCTCTGTCTGGAGCTATGTCCACATTGTAGTTGTATCGGTTGACAAAAGGCTCACTCAAATATTTGAAAGTTTTGATATTAGCACTGTTCAGACCCATGTAACATTTTGAAGCAATGCTAGTCAAACTATTTTGAAAGTAGTGGATGAGAAGTTTATCATTATCGGCTTGTGAAGACATCTTCCTTGCATACATCACCAAATGTTCCTCAGGGCAAGTGTTCCTGTTGTATCCTTGAGAATCCTTAAGCATGAGTCATTGTAAGAAGCATTATCAACAAACACTGAAAATACTTTATTTTCAATCTCATTTTAAGCACTTGAAAATTGCATCAGCCATATCAACTCCACGTCTTGGAGTAGGCACTTTCACAAAACTCAAAACTCTCTTTTGAAGTTTCCACCCCGCATCTATGAAATGTCCTGTGATCACCATATACTCAACAACTTGATGATTTGATTTCCACATATCAGTAGTTAAACTAATCTTGCTTACAGTTTTCAGCTTAGCTTTTAATGCTTTCTTCTCAGCCTCATATAATGCCAAACAATCACTTCTTATGGTTTTATGAAAAACTTTTTGAAAATCTGGATTTGCAAACTGAAAACCCCACATTAAAACATCATCTTCAACCATGCTGAAAGGATACTCATGCACCATAATACAAGTGGCAATAATTTCCCTCATCTTCCCATTAGTGTATTTAACACCAGGAACAAGAAATGAATTAGTTGTACTTGAAGGTTTAAATGGAATGGTGGGTTGTTTCTTTTCTGAACGCTCATGCAACATTTTATGCATGCAACCTTAAGCATGCCTCTTTAGATGGCTAGTGCTAGACCCTTTTCCACCACTAGACAACTTATCTTTACAATATTTGCATACAACTTTCTTTACACCGTCATTGAGTTCAATTTCATCAAAATCCTCCCAAACAGTTGAGGCTTTTTCCTTTTCTTCTTCTTGGGGACACTCTCTTCTACTTGATCTTTACCTTTTTCATTCTCTGGAATTTCTCCATTTTGGCTTGAATCTACACGTACAGGTTCATTTACCTCATTTTGAGGAGCAATAGTAGAACTAGTCATTCCACTACTTTCAAATGGAGAAGCCATTAGATAGACCTGGTTCACATAGATAGGACACAATAAATTAATAACACAATAAACAAATTATTTAGTGCCCACATGACAAATTTCAATTTTAACAAACTCTAATAGAGATTAAAGCATGTTGAGTCACGGTTACAATAACTAGAATAAATAATAACAATAAACATAAACCTATGAAGCGCGGGTATAGACACGGACATCATATTCGACGCGAATACCGACAATCCAACACTAACAATAATTTGAATAAATCACATAATCCCATGTAAGTATGTGTGTCAGTGTCGTGTCGGCGTAAGTCCGACATAGAAACACGCCTAATCTAAGAAGGGTTTGTGCTTCACATACATAAACTAATCACTACTCACTGCTACTAGTCTACAAAAGTAAAAGAAACACTATTGAACATGTGGTCCAAAAATCAATAAACATAAAGAATAAAGAATGTACAATACACATAAGCTAGTTTAATAAAGGAAAAAAAAACTATTTCTGGAATCAAAATGCTTCCTAATATTGAACATGTGGTCCATGCCTCCATTATATTATATAAATAAGTGGAAAATCACATGTATGTCAAAGACAGAATAAAAGCGAAGCTAACTACTAACTAGCCAAAGACAAGGAGTTAGATTACATTAACGAAAAAAGTAAACCACAAAAAGAAAAAGATATTAGTTCACAGTTCATTCACCTGATGAATTGGTTAGTGATGGCTTGGGATTAGGGTTTCTTGCCGACTGTTCAATCTTCAGAAGTTGTGAGAATTTGACTTACGTTGTGTCTTTTGTGAGAGAGGCGTTTGCCTTTCCGTTCATTTAAGGTTAATTGCTTTTTATGTATCAGGGTTGTGTGTTTTTATGTATCTCTGAGAAGTGTTTGAGTTTCTCAATATTGAGGGTTAATTGCTTTTTATGTATTAGGGTTAAAAATGTAAAATACTATATATAAATAGGCCGGCCTGACGGGCCTAATAGGCTTTTTTGCCCAGCCTTTTTATTAAACGGGCCAGGCCGAGCTAGGTCTTAAATAGGTCGGGCCGTAGGCCCCTGTTGGACGGCCTGGCCTATTCCCACCCCTACTTACTCGTATTCAATTGTGATAGTTTACTTGTGTTTTGTTTGAGGGTTATCCACAAAATTTTGCTTTTATCATTAACAACATAATTAGTAAATACTCATTTGATTCTAAAGCCAAAAATATTTTTTTTAAAAGGTTCTTATTTTCAATAATTAGTTCTATTGAAACGATTCAACCAGATTTAGTACAGAGATTGAATCGATTCATTAAATTGGTAAATCGAATCAAATTGGTGAGAATTGTGATTGATGCTTGTATTACAACCATTCATTCAAAACCAAACCTTCACACTTCCCTCTCACTCAGTTATGAAAAAGAAAACATCCCAAACCTCCATAAACCATATTCAATCCATAACCTATCCTTTTTCACTCAAATTTTCACAAAAACTTTCAAAACATTCATCACTCATTCTAACCAACAACAAATTCATCACAGGTCCAAAATTGACTTTCAAAGGCAGTGGTAAGAAGGAGGAAAAGGGAAGACTAAGGGAAACTCATTTGCTGCTGCTCCAGTGGGTGCCATTCATGTTCAAGATTTTGATAGGAATGGAACCTAGTTTATGATCAGAACAATTTGAGGGAACAAGCTACTTTGGAGAAAGAAACTGATCAAGACATGTAAGATATTGGGTATGAGGATGAAGAGGGTGATCATGGGTATGAGTCTCTTGCACCTGAGGTAAATTTGAAAGATATAATGTAAGAAATGAGGAGCATGAAGTTGTACATGACTCAAAGGTTTGATGCCCAAGATGTGCAGTTTAAGGAGATGAATCAAAGGTTTGATGGTCAGGATATCCAATTCATGGAGATACATGCCTCTAACCAAAGGTGGTAGAATTCCACAATCTTGAATGTGTCACCTTCCCAATACTTCTCGTCACCTTACCTAACCGGAGAATTTGCTACTCCTAATCCAAACATTCCTTCAAACCAGGATGGAAACAATGCTCAGTGAATTCTTATTTTCATGCATTTTTAATTTTCTTATAACAATTTGTGTCGCGCATTGGTTTTCGTAATACTGACTTCTATGCACATTCACTTTTTGTTCGTAATATTAACTTCTATGTTTTGTGTTTATCAATGATTGCTTATGTTTGCAAGTCTTATGATTTCTATCCCATGGTTGCTTGAATGCCATGTGATATGATATGACTTATGATGCTATGAAAATTTGTTTGTAAGAATATAGATATATGTCATGCTTGCTTAAATCCTTGTATGCTAAGTTTTAGAGAGATCTAAGCCAACATCATCAACATTGGGTTGACATCATCAAAAAGGAGAAGAATGAAAATTGCCCTTTTGTGTTAAGGTTGGTTTGATGATGTTTGATTAGACTAGGTACTAGGTATTTTGATGATGTTTGTTGTTTACACTTTCATAGTAGTTAGCAAATATGTTAAAGCACCCTAGTCATCAATGATCTTAGTTTCCTACAATTTTTCTTGTGTTAAATTGTGCTTAAGGTGGTTCATGATTGTCAAGTTTTGTTAATTCTCATTTTCAAGCTCTGGAATGGAATCATGAGTCGATTAATTTGTTTCCTCGGGTCTTCTTCCTTGTTCATGACAATATGAATCATTTCATGTTTGCTATGATTCGTATCATTTTAATTCGATTCAAAAAATATTCAAAACCTTTGAATCGATTCATTTGATTCATTTGCCCTTGTAGTTAGCATGTTTAATTTGTATCAATGTTTTTTGTTTGATTCAATATTCATCTAGGATTCAATGATTCGATTCAAGCTCTTTCCTGTGTTGTCTTGAATCGATTCAATATTCATCTGGATAACCAATGAATAGATTTATATGTTCTTTGAATTGTATCAATCTTCATATGTTCTTTGCCACTAAATGGTTGTTATTGTTGTTGCATGATATGCTTTGTTAAGGCCTCTAGCTGTTTGTTCATGGCTGCTTGCTTAGCTAGTATGGCATTACCTTCACTCACCCCAAAGACTCCCTTTTTTCCATTCTCTTTGTCGGCACGGTACTCATTTTGAGCCATGTTTTCTACTAGGGTTTGAACTTTACGGTCAGTTTTTACTCTCATGCTCCCCCCGGCTGATGCATCTAGAAGCATTCTATGGTTATGAGTCAACCCCACGGTGAAAACTTGCATTTGGAATTTCTCACTAAGGTCATGTGATGTGCATCTCTTCAGTAAAAGTTTAAATCTCTCCAATGCATCATATAAAGACTCATTCTCACCTTTATTAAAAGTGGAGATTTCAGTTTTCTTCTCCCAGTATTTGGACATAGGAAATAATCATTCCAAAAATTTCAGCTCCAGTTCGTCCTAGGTTTGAATGATTCCACTTGGAATGGACAACAACCAATATTTATCCCTTCCGGTTAAAGTGAAGGCAAACAACCTAAGCTTCTTCTGGTCTTCAGTTGTCGTAGCTGGTGGTACACAAAACTGACAAGTTTCATAGAATCGGCTCAAGTGCTAATGGGGACTCAAAGTGTCCCTCCCGTCATACTGGTTCTCCTTCAGCCCATTCCGGACATAAGTTTTGATGTCAAAGGCTACTGGATACGCTGGTTGGAACACATGAGTATGGTGGCCATGGTTGGCCGCCAAACCATAATCTCCCATCAAAGGTCTCGGTGGTGGTGCTGGTTCTCTCATTTTGATAACAGAAGTGGTGATTGCCTCAGGTTCAAAGAAACTTGGATTAGTGTGTTGTGTTCTGTAACTAGGCTCGGCTAAACGAGCTAACCGAGCTGCTTTCCGAATCTCTTTGGTTGTCTTCTCTGAAGGTGAGAAAAAACAAAAGAAGGGGGGGTTGAATTGTGTTTTTAAAAACTTTTCCTTCTTACAATATAAAAACTGTTCTCAGGATTAGAGTCTGATAGAGTTCAGAGTCTGACTTGAGTTCAGAGTCTTAATGCAGCGGATAGAGAGTAAGAGTGCAGAAAACAAAGAAGAACACAAGCAATTATACAGGTTCCTTCCACAAACCAGAAGTAGTCCTGTCCCCCTTGCACTTCCAAGGAGAGTTCCACTAAAATGTAATATCAAATTACAAGTTGCTCAAACACACAGTAAGAGACTTCTCAATGCTCAAGGACAACTCCAAGAGACTTCCTTTGCTCAATCACACCTGAAAGAGACTTCTATGCTCAAGGACAACTCCAAGAGACTTCCTCTGCTCAATCACAAAAGAAAGAGATTTCTCTAAACAATTACAAAGAATTGAAAAGGGTTTTGAATAATTGATATACAATCAGAGGTATTCACAAAACGATGCAAACAGAACAGACTCTGTTTTTCTAGACACTTAGAAATTCTAAGATATGAACTTTGGTAAGAATTCTCTAAGTTGTTGATGTGTATTTTGCAGCGTTTTTGGCTCAGATAATATGTGTTAGACTTATTCTTTCAACACTTGCAACTTTGTTCTTCAAGTCTTTATCCCTATTTATAGAGGATTTGAGAGACGTTGACAACTAGCCGGTACATCAACTTGTCTTGACTGAAGCTTTGATTCTTCACCATTGATCTTTTGCCCGATTTGATAATTGTCCTATGAAGAACCAATTTCAAATCCATTCCAATAGAGAAGGAACAATGTCTGCAAACATTACTGTTATTCTTGTCTTGTAGAGGAGACAAGATGCAGAGATGGTGGTTGCAGAGGCATACGCAGAGTTAGTGGTTGTACACTTCGTACACTGTACTTTGTCAACGCTCTTAAGCTTCTGGTGAAGTAGCTTCTGATGAACTTGCTTCTGATGATGTGGATTCAGGAGCTGTTTTCTTCAGACGCACAAAGCTTCTGATGACATCATCTTCAGGAGCACTTTCATTCAGATGCTCTTAGGCTTCAAAATAAATTCCTTTGCTCTTTGATTCGTTCAACCAGAAACTCTATGAATAAGACTTTGATTATGGTCCTGTACACTTGAACAAATGTTTAGCATATCCAATTGACAATTTTAATACTTTGTTATCATCAAAACTTAAACGGTGATTATGTGAAACACCCTTTGTTCCAACATTCTCGATCTCTGGGTCATACAACAAGTCTCCTGGTTCCACTCTACCTCGCATAAATAGCAAACAAATACCTTAGTAGCACTGCACAATAAAAGATAATAATGAACACTGAAAACAATATAAATTTTCTAACAAAAAATAAATTGCAAAAATCCTAAATTATAACGCAATTGCGTTGTTGAAATAATTCAACATTCCCTAGCAGCAGTACCAAAAACTTGATAGAAATTTAGCAAGTGTACTAAAAACTATCGAAGTAATATAATAAAGTTCGTTTCAACGAGGACCGTGTTAATCTCAAGTAAACATTAACGTTATGAAATAGGATGTGTAATGTTTATTTTAGTGCCCGAGGGAGTAGGTTTGTTGTGCATAAAAGTAAATAACAAAAATTAAAGATTGTTTAGAAAAGATAGAGAGAGACGAGACTAGGTCTTTTGAATCCTCTGAGTTTCCCTAATTGGTACACTGCACCTATTTCCTATGAAAATTTCTCTAGTTTCACGATGGTTAACTAAAATAGCCCTAATTAATCCCTTGACTTAGGACCATCTTCTCAAATTATAGTCCTTAATTCCTTAGGTGATCTAATATTCTTTGAAGATTTTAAGAACGTTAACCTAATATCACAAATAAACGATTATCCATTCCTAGACTAACCCTGTTTATTTGAACAATTCAATTAGGTATAAATTGAAAGTTATGGTCAGTAGTCATTCATTCTCACGAATTCATGTTTATATTTGATCAGGATGCATTAATAACAATTGAATTGAATAAAACTAGATTGATATTCACAAGAAATAGAGTTTCACAACAACATGTTTAAATTAGGGTTACATCAGAATCATCTCAAACCTAATCTCTAAGAGATTTAGCTACTCATAATTGAGTTTACAAATAGCATAATTAATTGAAGAATTAAAACATACATGAACCGATTAAAGGATGATGAAATCTCCCTCCTAGCAATCTTAAGGTCTCAAAATCGCAATTTTCTCTATCCAAATCGTGACCCTTTTTTCAGAACAGGCTTCAGCTTAAATAGACACAGAAATTCGCCTAATCGTGTCACGATTCAAGTAAATCGTGTCCCAATTTTCTCTTATAAAGCCCATGAATCACAAATGTATGGCCCAAATCGTGAAGAGAATATGCCAACGTGTCCCGATTCCGTAATGTCGAATGCACCACTTCCTTGCCTTTGAAATCGTGTCCCAATTCTTTCCAATTGTGACACATTTTGACTCTTGTTCAAAACTTCAATATTTTCCTGGTTTTCACACTTTAACATGCTCAAACTTGCTGTGAACTCAACTATTCTTGGAAAATTACATAGAAAATTACATGATGACAAGATGTCATTAGAAATCTTTTGTAATAATAACATTTTGTAAACATTTTACATCGTAGTGGATGTCCTTGATATACGCATTCTCTATCAAGAAGGGTAGATGTACCCTTAGTGTAACGACTCGATTTTAGGAATTTATTTATTTAATTGTTTTATTTATTATTTAATGGTATAGTGTGTTATATTTGTTGGTAATTTGGATTTTAGAGATATTAAGGGAATATTGGTACATTTGGATATGGGGAGTTATTTTATGTGAATTGGTAGTAACTTGGGGTAATTAATAGAATAGTGGTGTATGAGTACTATTGAGGGTTTTAATGAAGTAATTGTGTAGTACCATTTTATGAATGGTAGAAAGTTACTAAGCCTATTAGTGAGTGTGACTAAGCACAAGAGTCTTTGTGAAAATTAGGGTTAAGAGCTCATTTGTTCATTTTGAGAAAAAAGATATGGAGAGAGAAAGTGAGAGAAAGAGGTAGAAGAGGAGAATTCAAGAGAAAGGAAGATATAACTTGGGGGAAAGTTCAAGAGGGAGATTAGAGTGAAGATTAAAGTTGCTTTTGAAGATTAAGGTAAGAGGAAAAGTTTATATTCACCATTAAGTAATTATGAGTGATAGTGTAGTTATGGGTTATGTTTGATTAAGTGATTTTCATGAAATTGATGTCATGATTAAGAGATTTTCGTGCTATATGATGATGTTAAATATGGTTATGATGAACTTTATGAGATTAAGTCGTTTATGTGCTTAAGTTCATGTATGAAGTTATAAAATAAGTTGTTTTTGAAGTTTTAGCTTAAATGAGTGAGAATCATGATTTTGTTGATGATTATTGTTCAAAACATGTTCTTAATGATTTTGGATGAAATTGTGGGTTTTTGTGAATTTTGAAAAATTTATCATGAGTTCATGAATTTGAAGATTGAATCTGTGTTTTGAATGTTGTTTCAAACAATGTTAACATTTAATGAAGTTTATAAAACGATTTTGGGTCAAATGGGATCAAAAATGGGGTTTTGGGGAGTTTTTGGGAGGGTTTCCCGAGAGGAAACCCATTTTCTGGGTTCAAGGGGATCAAAGCTCGCCATATCGAGAAGTGCTGAACAACACTTGTTGTTTTCCACGTCTTGATCTTTTGGGGATGTTTCCGGACAACCCTAAGTGTTCTTTATGTGTTGTTTTGATGTTGTTTTGATGAATTGAGTGTATGCAATCATGTTTGCTCGAAATTGATTAAGTTTTGTTGAATTAAGACGAACTTGTGATATATATATATATATATATATATATATATATATATATATATATATATATGGGCATGAATTTTGGAATGGAATCAAAGTAAGGTTTTCTCAAATGAAATGTTGTTGTGATGATTTAATTAATGTGAATATGAATGTAGAAGAGGCATGTAGGGTTCGTAAGGATGATTATGATTGTGAAATTTGGATTTTTATGAAATGTGGGAAAATAGACAAACTTTGAGAAAATAGACAAACTTTGGTGAAATGATGTATTATGCATTGATAGCTTGCAAATGACTTTATGTCCATGATAATATGATGAATAATGATTGAATTAGTGGTTGATATGCATATGTTGAATTGATTAACTTAGTGAAAATGCATTATCGTCTTTAAATAAAATTTGTGTTAAATGAATTATTGTTGTTGCTTGATGATGATTATGCCGGATGATGATTTTGTTGAAGATTATTTATTGATGATAATAAATTCATGATGGTGTATGTATATATGTATGAATGGTGATTAAATACATGTATATAAAGTGGTGATGTTGATTATGTAGATGATTGTTTTGATGATGAATATACATATATAAAGTGTTGATGAAAGATGACGATGTTGACTAGGGACAATGAATATATATAGGGATCCCCTAATATGGACCCGAAAATAAAAGGTCCACTGGTGGACTCATGTTAATGACTTGTGTTAGCCGGTTAAAACATTATTTTGTTGTTTTTTCTTTTAAGTTCGATTTCTTTTCATTTCGATACATATCGAGAAAAAGTTTCTTGTAGACAAGACATGGAAACCCCCAAATATTTGTGGAGAAAAGAAACAACAGCAAAATAAAAAGATCATTATGAATTTAGTGGATTTGTGCAGTGGAATATACTCCTTATAACAAACCCTTTTATAAAATCTTTCACAAATTGTAAAATCCTTATTTTATGGTCTTGCGTTCTTATTTTTCCGTTGCAGATCTCTCAACTATGCAGTATAATTATGAAATTTGTAAAATCCTTACTTTATGGTCTTGTCTTCTTGTTTTGTTGCTATCTTCTAGCTATGGAAATATACAATCTCAAAAAATCATAACTTGGAAAGATTGTAACTTTGACCAATAACTAAAGGATTGAATCAACCCAATAATCAAACAAGATAGTAAATTGAAATAAGATTGCAAAATTAAAGCGGTGAAAAAATTAGTGAGTTGAAATTGTTTTACGGGTTGAAAATAGAGTTGATGAAGAAGTTAAGAAGACAAAGGTTACTGGAACTAATATTCTTCTTCCTCTTGCCCACAAGGCCGCAACAAATCAGGTTGATGATAGTTTCCCCCCATCTCATAAGAAGAAAAAAAAATAACGAGATGTTTTTACCGGCAATCACAGGTCATCAACATGGGTCCACCATTGGACCTTTTCTTTTTGAGGTGCATGTTAGGGGCTCCCATATATGTATGTATAAAGTGTTGATGATTATTGATGACTTGTGTTATAGTGTATGAATATATGCGGTGTTGAGTCATATATGCATGCATACATGGTCAAGTCAAAGTGAAGGTGTTAAGTGACGATGAGTAACGATGGGATCAATCGGTAACAGAACTCCGACATCGAAAAGTGGTACCGCATGCATGTAGAGTCGTGTCTAGAACATTCCATGCATATGTGTCTATATGATATATCTCATACTTGACTATGTGGATTGCGTGAATGTTTGTGGAGAGGTGTACATGATTATGTTTGTCTTTGGTGACACTTGTACACTTGTGATGTTGGTGATGAAATGAAAATGATGAGAACATATCTTGGTGATTTCATTTAATGATGATTATTTGATGAAAATGATGAAGTGTGAATGGTATATAATTCACTTGGTGATTTCCTTTGATGATGATGACTTTCTTGTTTATACTATTGAGATGATGATTGTGCTTATTTGAAATATTAAGATGAGAATATATGTGAATATTGTATGTTGTCATAAACATGTGTATTTGAGAGGTAAAAGGTGATGATATGTTATTTGATGAGAAGAGATGTGATGATGTATTTTATGTGGTAATATGTCTAATAAAAGTTGTGATGTTTGAAGGCGAGTTTTGTTAAGTGAATTATGTGAATGATGTGAATTATGTGAGTTATATGCATTATGTTGAATATGTGCTTTATGTGAACATAAGTGTAGATGAGTATATGATCATATTTTATAAACGATGATGTTGGTGAAATTTGGTGATTATGATAAATGGGGGATGAGGTAAGAAACTCTTGTATGATTAATGTTGTTGATTTATGAAAGTATGTATATGTGATATGTGAAATCCTATTATATTATACTTTAATTCGTAGTTTCTTAATATTGAATGTAAACTTATCCTCCAATGGTTGTTTGGTTAACTGCCTCGCCATTGTAAAATGATGTAGATGTGCAGGTCCAGGACGCTTGAGTATCGAGGAGTAGTTTGATGCCTCCTCTTTTCTTTACGTTTGGAGTCTAGACTAGGGCTCTGATTATGACCTTTTGGGGGTTATTTTGTTTATATAATATGTTGAGTTTTATGGAGACTTTGTTATTTTATTTTGACGTATCTGAGATTTGAATTATGTTGTGGAGATATTGACACGATTTTGGAGATGTTATTTATACCGTTGCGTAACTTTGATGAAAAATATTATATGCATGTTTTGGAGTTTAATGATGTTTCACCTTGAGCATAATACGAATTAATTGTTGTATTTGTATTTAAATATTAATGGTGGTGTTCAAGGGTGTTACACTTAGCGAGGATAAACAAGGAGAACCATTATAAATCACGGTGTTCTTGTTTCCCTTATCCTTTTAAAATTTTGCATTTTAATTACATATGAACTCTCTGTTGTAGAAATCTTAATTTGATTGTGAACTTACCTTTTTACATCACTTAATCTCAATTACTTTAATTGAGATTCTCTCAACTTAATTCTCACAATTAAGTTGGTAATCTTCAAACAAATTGATTCATATGTCTTGTGTTCATTAGCTGTTAATGTGTTTTTTTGTTAATAGGTTTGGTTTGAAATAGTTTAGTTTTGCAATTTAAATGTATGTGTATTGATTAATGATTTGCTTCATAAGATTGATTATTTGAACTTCTCAATTCACATTTGAATCTTATTTGATATTCATTGTTCTAATTTTGTTATTATCATTACGTACAAATTCAATAGTCATACTCTTGTTAATCCATGCTTTCGCTAAACCTTTTGAAAAACAAAAACCGCTATTGACACCCCTTCTATCGCACTTCCTAGTTTGTCATGTAGAATTGTTTGGTATTACCTACATCAACATGATGCATCTTCTTTTTGGTAGCCCATTCCATAAGAACTACACAATGAAGCGTGAACAATTTTTGGATGGATCACCTTCTGGGAATTTTTCCTCAAAGTTGCGGGTGAAGAAAAATCACATTGAATTCAAAGAAGCATTGAAAAAAGGGAAAAATAGATTCTACCTGAGAGCAGCAAATATTACACATTTATTGAAAGTTGAAACCTCTACTCACCAAAAGCTCGTTAGTCGGTAATCTATCATGCATAATTCTCCACACCAACAGAGAATTGGAAAGGGGCACATCAAGGGATCAAATTGTTTTAGTCCAGTGATAATTTTGACTCAATGGGGATTTTACCAAGTAAGCATCCTTGAGAGATAACTGACTAGAGTTACTCTCATTCCAAGCAAGCTTGTCAGCTTTGTGAGAGGAATGAAGTGTAACTTGGTGAACAATATGATTGACTAGTGGCAAAGCAGGTAGAACTGAGTTAGGCAGTCTTTAGTTAGAATATACATTGAATTCACTGACAATTGCTTTAAAGTTCCTCAAAGAATCCAAAGGAAAATTTAACATTTCACAATCAGGCTGACCACACCACTTGGCCTTCATGAAGTTGATATTTGTTCCATCAGATATGATTCAACTATAACTCTCTATCATAATCATGTACTCTGGTTTTATATTGCTCCACAAGGATGAAGAGATATGATGAACTATAGACACATTATGTCTAATCACTATACTTATTAGAAGGGCTTCCCATGAATCTTGAGACTTCAAAAAACTCCAACAAAGTTTCAGGTGAGTTACCTCCCTCATAGAGTGGCTTGCGAACTATCTTTCAAGAAACCGTGACCGATTTCCTAGTTGAGGTATTCCCACTCCATATAAAAATTTGTAATCAAACCTTCAATATTTTTTAGTTAAACAAGCAAAGAATAAACCGACATGATGTGAATTAACATACTTTGGATCACAAATTTAACCAACAGAGACCTTCCAACAATTGATAATAATGATGATTTCGAAGAAGCCAATTTGCACTTGATTTTATCTGCTATAGCCTGAAAGTGAGTAGTTTTTGTTTTCCCTTGAATATTGGCACACCAAATAATTGAAGGAAAATGTGCCAATTTTAAAGCCCAAAGAAGTAACAATTCGAGATAATCTAGTTAGGTTACAAGCCCCTCAAAATCTACCATTTCTCAAATGAGTATTCTAACCAAGGCTTAGATATAAAAACCAAGTCAGGCTTATGAGTAAGAAGTAATGTAACGCCCTCTTTATTTATTTAATTATTTTATTAAAGAGTATAGTATATTATTATATATTATGTGATTTTATGATGTATTTGTGAGGTGTGACGTGATATTATTTTATTGTTTAATAGAATAATATATGTGGTGTTTATATATATATATTTATATGAAAAATATAGAGATTTGTTGGAAAAATATAATATTTTGAGAGATGGGGTTATATTTATAAATAGGAAGAGTTATGATGGTTGAGATAGAATTAGATAAGTTGGGAGGTGGTATAAAAGGAAATTAGGTTAAGGAAAGTCAGTATACGCGTTATCAGACTTTTGGATTTTAGAGAGAAAGAACGGTTGAACAGAGGAGGAAGCTAGGCTGCGATTTTCTGCATATTTCCAGGTAAGGGTGAGCCTAACTTCAGTAATGTTAATTGTATTTCATCTGTTTATGATTAGCTAAGAGATTAGGAAGAATTGGGAAGAGTTTCATGAACTAGGGTTTTGAGGGTTTTGATTAATTTGATGTGAGATGGCTGCGAATTGGTGTAGAAACGTGTTACAGAACCTAAATTATTCCCTAGGACAACATTGCTGATGAATTAGAGGCTTAACATGAGAGAATTGGGATGATTTGGCGAGAATTGGAGTGAACCCGTAGTGGTTCTGAGATCGCTCGCCTGTGGCGAGTGACTACTCGCCGTGGCGAGTGCAACCTTATCGCTCGCGAGGCGAGCAGCATAGCTCGCCGTGGCGAGCTGGACCCTAAAACCTAGGATTTTTGCCAAACTTTAGGTGGTTTTGAGTGCCTTATTATTTATAGAGATGACCTGTGGAGTTGTTTTGACCAAATTGGATTTAGGAAACCCTAAAACGAAGATTTTTGGTGAAAAATGTCAAAAAGGCCGAGAGCACCCAGGATTTCTCGCCTCCAGTTCGCCCCCAACTCGCCTTTGGTGAGTAACCTTTTGTGAGTATTCGCCTGTGGCGAGCAGATCACTCGCCGTGGCGAGTTAGTTGGTTCAGGGCTGATTTGTTCTCTTGCGATCTGTTTCGCATAGGACTTTGAGGGAACCCCTTTGGGTAGTGTTAGAGATGTTTCATAGCCTGAGATGGAGTCTGTGAATAAGGATTAAAGATGCACCTTTGTGTTGATGCCAAAGTGACGAATTATTTATATTTTAAATGACTTGTATCATGAAGTTATGTGACTATGATGATGTCTATGTATTGTAATGTGTATGTTTAATGAGATGAGCTTCTGTCATGTAAATGTTATAGCTGCATGCGTCGGTCTTGAATTATTAATGATGTTTGAGATGATGTGTTAACTTGATTAAGTTATTGAGAGTTGAGTCCATGCATTTGCATAACTATGAGACGGTGCATTTGCTCAAAGCGACGGTGAAGCATATTAATGCTTATATAGTTGGTACCACATGCATGATGTCAAGATGTTAAGAGTTGCATTTAGTTGAGTCAAATTGTTGACATAATATGAGACGATGTTTTGAGATGTTGATGTGTTTGTTTAAAGATGTTTATGATGATGACACCCTGTGTTTTAATAAGCTGTTTTATGTGATGAATTTTATGTTGTTAATCATAACTGCTTGATTTATATATTAATATTCTGTTGTGAATCTCACCCCTTCTGCTGGAATTGCCGCCTTGTGGGCAAGTGCAGGTAACCAGTCTTAGATGCGCAGATGCGAGGAGTCTTGTGTGACGTAGGATTGCTCTGATATGTAACGGGATGGGGTCCTCTATGAGTCTATTCCTTATGTATCACGTTTTAAAACTAATTTGTTGACTTTAAGACTTTAGATGCTTTTGAGACTTAAATGATTGAGACGTTTTGATGGCCTTGAGCCAAGACTATTTATGAAAATCTGACTTTTGAATTCCGCTGTTATATATGACTATTTTGCGAAGGATAATTTATTATCTAATTTGTTTTTACGATGGATGTGACACTCCTTTTGAGAAGTACTCTGATTATGTTTTATTTAACGAAATTTTTAAGTCGGGAAATTGGGGTGTTACAAGTAACCTCTTTAAGGCCAATCTTGATGGTGAGTTGGAAATCCCTATAATGTTCCATGAGAGGCACTTCATCTAAAAGGATTTGGATAACCTCCTTTAGATCTGGTTGCATAGCTGCTCTTTTGAGTTTTTTTGTTGTTTCTTCCTATTAGTGACAATTTGGAAGCCTAATTCTTCAATGTTTCTCTGATCTTCTCTTTGAATTAGTTTGTCAGTATTACGTTCTTGAATCAATATTGCATCAATTTCATCACCCTCTTTGTCAGCCAGAGTATCCCATGATTCTTTGAGAAAATGCATGTCTTGTTGAATTCTTATAGGAGTGTCCACTAGTGTATTTTGTCTTTAACTTTCTTCTTCATTCAATTGTGTAGCATCAACAAATTCAAATGTTTGGGAGTTGTTCTTTTGGTCATACTTTTCATTTGGTACCTTGTTAGTGACATATTCTATGTTTTCATCTATTAGATTATATGCAAGTCCTATCTTGACTTGATAGTCCTGAACTGCATTTGTTTTGCCTGCTTCCTTATCACTTATGTTATGAACTTCATTTCAGTTTGTGTCAACATTTTTTCAGAGCCACCTCATCATCAAGGTTGATTGGAAAATCCTCATTTGAGGCAATATTTTAGTTATTTATGGGAACATCCTCTTTAACAGGTTCCTTTCCAACTCTTCTTGAGAATGGAACCTCGTCACTTTTTTCCCATTTTCACCGACAGTGATCCTTCTACATTTGTCGACATTATGACCAATGGTTTTACAATGTGTGCAATAATCAGGCATGCTTTCATAATCTAACTCAACAAAGAAAGTTAATCTCTTTCTTTTAACTAGAACTTTCCATTTCAACTCAGATGTCAAATATATATCAACTAACACACTAACAAAATGCCAAATGTACTGTCATGGATACATACCCAAACATGAGCAAAGGAGTTGCATTGTAGATTTTAATTAAAATCAACTGTCCAAGTTAAGAGTTTCAACAATCTTGGATTTTAATTCCAGGATCCAATAGTTATCACGCTTATGGCATCCTCAATTGAGGAGAATGAAAATTCTTAATAATCCTTTCTTCGGGATGTTACCCCCATCGACCTAATGTTTTCTACAACATTTTAGACAAAGCCACTAATGTAAGTTGAGTCGTGCCTTTAGGCTAGATGATTATGGCATGTAGATTGTTTTTAAAGGATTCTAATCCAAGGAGATATTCTTCTTCTGATATTGTTATACTGAAGTGATTACCTTTCACAATCGGTTTGGGAGTTGGATGGTGGAGATGTCACAGACATTAGCAAGGGCATGGGCATAAGTTTGATTCAGGGAGCTTCACTGAGGCATGGCCAGGGAATGATGATGTTTTTGGTGGTCATTTAATGGATGGGCGTGGAGTTGAAGATGGTGGATGGATCAAAAGTTGGATTCGGTGTTCATTGAATGTGGATTCGATTCTGGGTTTGTATAGGAGACAATGAATTTGGGGAGGAGACAGTGATGATTGCGGTTGGTTTAAATTGATGATGGAAAAAGTTTGATTCGGTAGTCGATGTTGTTTCGATATGTGAGAAAACATTTCAGTTTGGGTAGTGTAACACCCTAAACCCTTAAAGCGGTAAATTACACAAATAATAGAAATCATACAAACAAGCATAAATATTTTTTCAAAACATCGCAGCGGAATAATATCATAATATCTCATCAACAGCTAAAAAAAAATCTCCAAGGTGCCATGTCACATAAACCATGATACATCACCAAAATAAATCTCTAATCTCAGCATACTGGGTGAATTAATCTCATAAAGTCATAAAATATAAACAACGACAGACAAACACCCTAATCAGAGTCCAACACACTAAGACTCCAAAAGAAAAAGCCGAGGTAACTCCAAGCTAGCCTCCGGCATACTCACAAGCAAAGTAAAACGACTAATCCTGCATACCGTCTATCCATCCTGAAAAATAAGGTAGGCGGTCAACCAAACGACAACTGGGGGGTTAGATAACATTCAATCAATTAAAGTATAATCAAATGAAAGTAAGCTGACATATTTAATTTCAAATGATTAATAAACTCAACATCATTATAAACTATCAAGTATACAAGCGCAATCAAACAATGCATACAATTCACCTTTTTTGAGTATTCGCCACAATCACCAAGTTTCATCAATGCACGTATAGACCAATCCACATATCCAAGTATGACATGACTCACCAATTAACAAATGCATGCAATGTTCTAGACTCAACTAGATGCATGTGGTACCATTAGGATTCCGGAGATAATTTTACCGTTATTGAATCCGCCAACATAATAAACATCACCAATTACATTCTCCAAATCACCTTAAAATGACTATGAATGAATGGAGTTCAAGTAAGGAAATGACAATGCATAACTCACCAACATACATATACATATATATATATATATATATATATATATATATATATATCATTATAATAATCATCACCAATTATGTTTTTCACCAATATTTGAATTATCAAATACTTACATCTATACAATTAATAAGTCACAATTCAACAAGTCGTCATCAATTCATCAAATTAAAATCACCAAAGAAATCATCGTCATCAACATTTACACCTCAAAGAAACGATAAAATTTCACAATCCCGTTTTACATAAAAGACGGACAATTATCTACATCAAGACATTTGCCATATTAAACACCCTTCACCATTGATTAATTATAATCCTATCATATTATCATGAAGGTAAAACCATTTACAAGTTATCCGGTCTTAAAATCTCTTTTTTTACAAAGTTTGTCTGTTTTCACAACTGTCATCACTTTCTAAGTAATTCATCGAAACAAAGCAGACATGTTCAAACACCTCAACAAAGTATATCCACATATGACATATAATCATAGTAGCATATACATATCCACTTCATAAGTCCATTCCGATTAATTCCAAAATTTCACTAATTTCGTCTCATTTTATCATTTTCCAAGAGAAAACCATTTTTCAAAGCAAGATCAAGTTATAGCTCATGAATACCATTCAAAACCATTTTATAAATCATTGGTATAGTTAACAACCTTAACCCTACCATTTTCCTTTGCATAAAACGAGTTTCAAAAAATTTCATGTTATTGAACATTTTTCAGAATGCCTTGATTCGATTCACAAAACCAATCTCAATCCAATTCATTTGATGTTTCCAAATGTTTAGAAAGCATAACAACAGTTAAATACATCAAAAGAATCATTTAGGAAAGTCTGGACCGGCCCCAAAACACCCGGAACTCCAAAAACATGGGTGACTGCACTGAGCAACTTGCCACGGCGAGCTACCACTCACCCATCGAGTTGCACCAGACAGGTGCACCCTGTTCTTGGGTTTCCTCTTAGGAACCCATCCAATTTTCCATCAAAACCCTGATTTTGATCCCAAACGTGTCTATTAGTTAACATACATCAAAAGGCAATCAAAACAACAATAAACATGGAATCATAACATCAATTCATGTCAAAATCATCATCTAGTTCATTTTTCATCGAAAGTTCATAGTTTTTCGTTTTCATTCAAACTTCACAGACAACCACACCGATTCTAACCCCAACAATATACAAACATATATAATCAATTCATGGTTTACACTTGATTAAGCAAAAATCATCAAAACAACTTATCACTAACAATAACTATGAATTTAAGCACATAAGCACATCAATTCCATGAAGTTTAACATACCCATAATTACACACAAATTAAGAGCACGAAATTCATCATCAAAAATCACAAAAGACATAATTCACAATAATCACTTATGACCCATAATCAAAACGATGAAATTATAGCTTAATTGATGAAAGGAATCTAACCCTCTTACCTCTAGGTCTTGATTCCACTAGTTTAGACTTCAATATCCCCCTATGTCAAACCCCAGGCTCTCTCTCTAGCTTCCACTTCTTTCCTCTTGTGATCTACTTTCTCTCTCTACCTCTTATGTTTTTGTGAAATGAAATATTGAATGGCTTAACTTAATTTCTCATGAGAGTTATGCTTATATAGTCACCTATTAGTTGGGATAGGTTTCTAATTGTCATAATGGGCTAAACATTTTTACTAACTATTATCAAAAGTTACTACTCACTTAAGCCGTTAAAACAACGAATAATTATCATCTCTAGATAATTACCCCAACTCACTAGTAACTTAGTAAAAATAAATATTCTCACTAAAATGTCAAAATAACCTTCTTAATAAAATGACTAATTTACCTTTACTCACCAAATGACCAAAATACTCTTGAGTCTATAAATGATTAAAATTCCCTTCTAGGCCAAAAATCAACTAATCCCAAATTAAATACACACAAGGACAATTAATCACACATAAACACATATAATAAATAATTAAAATAATTCTAACGAAAAACGGGTTGTTACAAGTAGGGAACGGTGAATAGTGATTATGGGGTTTGAGTGGATGACTGTGAGCATTGATTATTGGTTCAGATTTGTGGTAGTTTGGGAGAGGTAGGAGATGGATGTAGTTTGGAGGCTGTTGGTGAAGGCGGTGAAGGCTATATGTTTAGACCTATCATTTTTTTTTATTGAACTAAGATTATGGTAAATTATCAAGGTTAAAGTTAGACTTCCCAACTCATTTAGGACTCCTAAGAAACTCCTATCCTCGGCTACCCACTCATAAATATCTTATTAACAAAAGAGAAAAATATGTACAGGTGGGGGACCAAAACTCTTGAAAAGGCCAAAAGAAAGCTAAAAAAAGAAAAGCAAAAGAAAAGAAATAGAAAAGACTGGAGAATATTGCTGCTTTATTACCCTTGGTTTCCCCCCATGGAGCTAGTTTTATAAGCTTCCTTACAAGAAATTTGATTATAGGCATCATTACGCGATTGCTTTAATTTTTTCATCTTACTTTTGGATAAATGAGATAAAAAAGGCTATTCTTCTCTTCTTTTTTTTCTTCAGTAACATTCACCATGCAAAGTGGAAAGATGTTTCTTTCTTTTATTCAACCATTGTTGCCTTGTCTATAACAAGAGTTTCTTTCACATTCTCATCATTATAAATCTTTAAAATTTCAACTGATTACTCATTCTCAGGATCGCCAAGCTTTGGAATGTCTACAACAATAGCCTCATCTTGTGGTTGTATGATTCCCTTGACCATAATCCGTTCCTTCTTTTTATTATCCTTATTGCTTATAGCCATTGTTGCATGTCTCGAACAGTTTCCTATCTCTTAAATTTAGGAGTAGGATCTCTGACCTCGGCCTCCCCGGAATTAAGGGCTTCTTACCATGATCAACTTTAACAGCTTCCTTCTTTTGTTGCAACCAATGACAAGTTGAAATATTATGGCCTATACTTATTCAATGATAGCATAATTCTGGAAACTTCTCATAGACCACCTCAACCTTAAATGCATATCGATCTTGTTCCACCATGATTTCATAAAATTACGGCGAGATAAATCCTTGTCGACCAAAATAGGTGCATAATGACCAAACGCCTTGTTTTGCGTTGCAACATCGAAGGTCAAAAGTATGCCTATGACGCTAGCAATCTCAAAAAGGGTCATGTCTAGCAAATATTCTTAAGGGAACTCCTTCAGGTGTATCTAAATTTTTGCAAGTGTTTGTCGTTGAGAGGGTTAGATTAGTTTAAGTTATTGTTGATTATGAGTTAGTAGAATGAGTGGTGTATTCCATTTATATGCGCGCGCACACATATAGACACGCACATTAAAAAATTATATTTAACATGTTTTTAAGGTTGTCAAAGAAACTACAAGGTCGTAGAAATTATACGATTAACAGTATCATGATGAGGAAATAAAATCAAAGACATAGACTGTTAGACATAATAGATAAATATTTGTTTACCTCTCCTATAGAGTATGGCCTTACAATAACCTTCAATGCATTTCACAACTAGACCGCGTAATGTGGGATATTTGTATATACAATCGGCAACACACTCACACTCTTCTGTAATGTAAAATAAGAATAAAGAAATATTACTAAAAATGGGGAAATATTGGGTATATAAGATAAAAACAATTATTATGGGCTTACTTTCACCGTCGACTACAACAAGAAATAGGGAAACAAAAAGGATCATGTTGTAAAAAAACATTATAATTTTAGCCTTTTCTTCAACTTTGCATATACCGAAAAAAAAAAAGTTGTTTTATCACTTTATATAGTAAAATAACTCATGCTATTGTTGCAAAGATTCCTTCATTAAAATTATAAAAATTGTTAAATGTCTCTTAAGTACATCGATGTACCATATTTGTCCCTTTAGATCATAGAACATCATTCTTCTTTCTATATATCATGATGTTCATTTTCATTTGGCTCATAAAATATAGCTAAAATAAAAATATTTCATGTAATTAAACTTCATTTTTGTTTACCAATGTTTTTATTATTTTTATTTCATGTTTAGGCTTTCATAATTCTAGTTTACCAACGTTTTATTATTATTTTTTAGTTCATATCTAAGCTTTCATAATTTTGAATAGATTATTGATTTCTAGTTATTGAATTCAATTAAGTGTTTATGATTTTATTTCTTTGATTAACCAAACATTTTCCATAGTCTTGCTTTTGTAACACCCTGATTTTAAAGAGCTCGGGTGTATTATTATTATTATTATTATTATTATTATTATTATTATTTTAAGATAAACAATCCTTGAAATTTTTTAAAATAAATCAGGGTGTACCGAGGGGGCTCAATTGGTTTGAGTTACGGGTTAAAGAGGTGCACATTCGAGGTTCAAGTTTTGACAAGGAGGACAAGAAAACTAGGGACGTGAGGCTTGGGTACTTCAACTGGTTTGAGAAAAAGGTTAAGGAGGAGGTGGAGGTTTCAGGTTTAATTTCTGACAAAGAAAATAAACTAACAAAAATACTAACATACTACAATTTTTCATTCAAAAAATAAATAAAGACCGACTTATCAAAGTGTTTCATTTTTAAAGACGAGTCCAATCTCTTGACAATAATAAAGGACTAGCCTTGATTATCAAATATTTTTATAAAGACCGACTTATACTCACAACTCAAATAGTTGGACTTTCCAAAACAAGGTAGGTACATCTTATTCAGATAAAATATTCTCATTCACAATAACATAATTTCAATGGGAAAATAGTAAATGAAAGGTAAAAACTATGTGCATTTCATCGGATATTTTTCGTATGGTTCTTAAATAAATTTTCTATGATTTTCTCAAATCCATAATTTCCTCAAAGTTTGTTATCTAAAAAAAGTGTAGTTTTAGTTAAGACTGTATGAAAAGCACCTATGATTTGTCCTAAAGAAAATCGTGAACAAATTCCTAAGCTGGTATTTGAAACTCCAAATTGAGGATAAATGGGTACTGAGGAGTGAGGATACACAGTTGGCGTCAAGACTCAGAACTTATGAACACCATTAATCCAAGTGTTTTACCCCATCTTCGACATTGTCGTTATTCCTGCAAAACTCAAAACCCTGTGGGCCTAGGGCATAAACCCAATCCACAATAATAGATGAGAGTCTTGATCCAAAAAAATTGTATACACAAAAATACAAAAGCATGGCATTTGAAAATACATAGAAATTTTTTATTTAGTTTTACAGTAGAAAGACATAGAAGATATTATATTAAACATCACAAAATATAATAAGCACAATTAGCCTAGATGCAATGCTTCTACATGTGTGCGCAAATGATTATAAGATTTACCACTTTTCATAGTATCATAGGTCACTCCTATTAAATGTGGAGTCACATTAACAAAAATTGTACATCCATGTAACAGCCCGATTTTTCGTTATTTTGCTTTTAATTATTTTATATGTGTTATTTATGTTTGAATGTGATTATTTATCCTTTGGTGTATTTCCCTTGGGTTTAGTGTTAAAAGGGTATTTTGGTCTTTTGGTGAGAGATGGGTAAAATAGTAATTTTAGTCGAGGGTTAATTGTAGCGTTTTAGGTGAGGACCTATTGTTTAGTAATTTGTTAGTTTGTTGTAGTAATTAGAATTAGTGTCGGTAGTTACTAATTATTTTATTGTTAGTAAGTTAGAAAACTAGTAAGTGAAATAATTAGAATTGAGCCTAATTAACAATTGGCGGATTAGGCCCAATGAAATGTGACTATATAACCCAACCTTTTGAGAGAAATTAGGGTTAGAAACATTTTTCATTTCACAACAAAGAGGCTAGAGAAAGGAAGAGGCTAGAGAAAGGGTTTGGAGAGGAGAAACTTGAAGAGGGGAAGATTTTGGAGCAAAAGTGAAGCTTAGGCTTGGATTGTTGAAGTTAGAGGTAAGGGGGCTAGTCTTCAAACATAATCTCTTTTCTACCCATTTCTCATAAGTGCTTAAGTAAATAAGTGATTATGTGATTAAGTGATTATTTGAATTTAAGTGAATGAATTCATGTTTAGATGTTGATGCTATGATTGTACATGTGAATTGAATGAATAATTGTTCTTGATAATGAATTCATATGCCAAAAATCATATATGTGGGTGTGTTGTGTTTTTGTAAAAAGAGAATGAATAATGAAGTTGTGGTTTGTTGAATTTTGAATGAATTCGTAATTAATTGTTGTTGATGATGTTTTGAAACATGTTGTTGATGAATTGGTGTAATGATTATGCCTATTGGTGAATTGATAATGGAAGTTGTTGTTGTTGTTGTTGTTGTTGAATATTTGTGAAAGTTTGGTGAATTATTGAATTTTGACAAAATGATGTTTTAATCTTGAGTTTTGAGCATCAATGAGTTTTTTTTTTCTGGACTGAAGAGCGTTCGCTTAAGCGAGCTCTTAACAAACCCCAAGCGAGCGTGCCCAGGTCGCTTTTGGACACAGTTCGCTTGAGCGAGCTGCAAGCGAAGCTCTAAGCGAACGAGAATGTTGCTTCTGGACAAAGTTCGCTTGAGCGAGCTGTAAGCGAGCTCTAAGCGAACGAGCCCAGAATGCTACTGGAACCTGGTCGCTTAAGCGAACCAGACTTCGCTTAAGCGAGCAGCACCCTGTTCAGCCACTTTTGATTTTTCGTTTCGTGTACTTGGGGACCAATCCGAACTTTCTAAATTGCTTCTTTTGACTTGTTTAATCATTACTTATGTATTTAATCCTATGGAAACATCATTCGTATGAAATTGGACTTAGTTTTATAAATCGATCCTAATGTTTGGAAAATTGTCCAAGAACATCAATTTTCCGAAAACTTGTTTTCTCAAGTGAATGATGTAGGATTACATATGTATGTTGTTTATATGATTAATAATATGGTCTTGAATTATTTCATTGAGAACTAGATTGTTTTGCTTTGAAAATGGACTATATTTAGAAAAGTGACCTTTTGAGACGAACGTTGTGATTTATGAGAATTCATGGTAATTGGCCGGTGAAACGCTCATGTAAGTACACCTACATTCATGTGTGACTAGTGTACTCACTTAGTGGAGGCAATTGAGTCGTTTGACTTAGGTTTGGTTCATTGATTCCAATTATTAAAGTTGTGAATTATATTATACGAACTTAGTTGAAAATATTCATTGAACTCATTTACTTCGAAATTCTTTCATGAATAGTTTGATATGGTGATATATGTTATGTGCATATATGTTGTTGGTGGTTATATATGTTTAGGTGCATATATGTTGTTGGTGGTGATATATGTTATGTGCATATATGATGTTGGTGATTATATATGTTTGTGTGCATATATGTTGTTGGTGAATTTCTCTTGCATGCCATTGGTGGTGAATTGTTGGTGTAAGCATGTATTGGAATATGTTGGTGTGGACTTGTGGAATTCGTATGAAGTATGTTTTGTTGTTGTCGAGTCCTAGTTCACACACAATTGTTGTTGGATTTCATCTCCATGTTGGTGTTGAATACTTATGTATTCATTTATGCGGGTTGTTATGCGGGTTGTTATGATGTGTTTGTTGCATCAGGGGCGACGACCTCAGAGATGAAAATTGGTACCACACGAACCTAGAGTTGGTCTAGACACATTGTATGTTCTAGGAAGAGTCGTGTTTGCTTATGTGTTTGAGGTGAATACGTGTTGGTGTATTTGTGTGCTTTGTGATTGATTACAATTGACGAACCTTATGCTTGTACATTTATTGATGAAAATAATTCATGTTCATGCTTATTTATGAAAGATTAATTATTAATGCATGTTTAAATCCTGTTTATCTTTTGATTATGATTGATGTGAAACTAACCCCAGTGGTCTGTGGTGGACCGCCTACCTATTTGTATGAATGGGTAGACGGCGTGCAGGATTAGTTGATTGCATTGCTTTGGTGAGTGCTTGAGGATAGCGGGAGCTTCCTCCATTTATTTTCGTTTGTCGTGTCTTAGAGAGGTTCTGATCTAGGACGGCGTTGCCTTTATGTCTCCGATTTTCTTTTATCATTGAGTTGTATCTATGTCGAGATTTATTTATGAGTTGGTTTTCTTTTCATGATTTGATGACATGGCTAACGTTGAGATGTATTTTGATTTTCCGCTGTGACCTTTTGTGTTGAGATATGTTTGATGTATTATACTTGTGGATTAATTGAGTTTTAGAGAAAATAAGGTTATTTTGGTAATTTGAGGAGTGAGGGTAATTTGGTAATTTTCGGATGAAGGGTATTATAGTATTTTTTGAGTATGGGGAGTATTTAAGGAAATTGGTAGTAACTTGGGGTGAATTATAGAATAGTGGTGTATGAGTAATGGTGGGGGTTTTACTGAAGTAGTTGTGTAGTAATATTTTATGAGTGGTAGAAAGTTACTAAGTCCATTAGTAAGTGTCACTAAGCCCAATAGTATATAAGAGAAGTAGTCTTTGTGAAATTAGGTCAAGGACTCATTTTGTTAAAATTGAGAGAAAAGAGTGTTGGAACAAAGGGTGTTTCACAAGTATACCACTTAAGTTTTGATGATAACAAGGTATTAAAAATTATCAATTGGATTTGCTAAACATTTATTCAAGTGTGCAGGACCATTAATCAAAGATTTATTTACAAGAGGTTCTGTTTGAATAAATTTAAAGAGCAAAGGAAATCTTAAACTGAAGCTTGAAGAATATCTGACTAAAAGAGCTCCTGGAAATTCAGAGTCAGAGTGCGTCTGAAGAAAGAGCTTCTGAAGATGAAGTCATCAGAAGCAAGTTCATCAGAGGCAGACTCATCAGAAGCAAATGGTATCCAGAAGCAAAGATTCTTCAGACACCAAGAAGCATTGACAAAGTACAGTGTACGAAAAGTACAACCACTATGCCTACGTTTGTCCCTGCAACCACCAACTCTGCACAGTGTCTTCTATACACGACAAGAATAACAGTAACTGTAGCAGAAACTTTTCCTTATTTGAGGGAATGGATTTGAATTTGATTTCATTGTACAAGCCTCAAATCAAGCAAAGGATCAAGGGTGTCAAATCAGCTTCGGTAAAGAAAAGTTGATGAGCTGGCTGTTCTCCAACGTCTCTCAAAACCTCTATAAATAGAGCTGAAGACTTGAAGAATTGTTACACATGTATCAGAACGATATACACGCGAATTGAATTCTTATCTCATATTCTAAGTCGCAAAATCTGTTCATCAACAACTTAGATAATTCTTACAAAAGCTCACATTTTAGAATTTCTAAGTATCTAAGAAAACAGAGTCTGTTCTGTTTCATGTTGTTTTGTGAATACCTCTGATAGTGTATCAAGTATTCAAAACTCTTTTCAATTCTTTGTAATTGTTTTAAAGTCTCTTGCTTGTGGGCTTGAGCATCTGAAGTCTCATTCTTGTGTGATTGAGCAAAGGAAGTCTCTTACTTGTGTGTTTGAGCAACTTGTAATTTGATATTACATTTTAGTGAAACTCTCCTTGGTAGTGCAAGGGGGACAGGACTACTTCCGGTTTGTGGAAGGAACCTGTATAAAATTGTTTGTGTCTTCTTTCTTTCTTGCATCTGATCTTTATTCCGCTGCTGAGACTCTGAACTATGATTAGAGTCTGAACTCCATCAGACTCTGAATCCTGAGAACAGTGCTATTTTTCGTAAGAAAGAAACGTTTTTGAAAACACAATTCAACCCCCCCCTTCTTGTGTTTTTTTCCCACCTTCAGTTGGTATCAGAGCTTCGGCTCTGTAGTTAGCACTTAACCGTGTTACAGTAAACGATCGGTGAAAAACATGTCTGGGGATGAAGCTTCTGCATCTGCATCTGGTTCTGGTTTTGGTTCTGGAGCTGCTGTGCAGTATGACTACAGCAATATCAACAAAAGTGAAAGATCTTCAAATCACAACAAACCTCCTATGTTTAATGGTGATCCTGAAATGTTTTCTTGGTGGAAAACCAAGATGTATAGTCACATCATGGGAATGGATGAAGAGTTGTGGGATGTTCTTGAAGATGGTGTTGGTGATCTGAGGCTAGATGAAGAAGGAGCTGCTCTTGATAGGAAAGCTCACACTCCTGAGCAGAAAAAGCTTTATAAGAAACATCATACGATCAGAGGCATTCTTGTGGCTGCCTTGCCTCATAAAGAGTACTTAAAGATGAGTGACAAATCAACAGCAAAGGCTATGTTCACCTCATTGTGCTCACTTTATGAGGGTAACAAGAAAGTCAGAGAAGCCAAGGCTACTATGCTTGTTCATCAGTATGAGTTGTTCAGAATGAAGGAGGATGAAAACATTGAGACCATGTACTCAAGGTTTCAGACTCTTGTTTCTGGACTTCAGATTCTGAAGAAAAGCTACGTAACGTCTGATCATGTGAACAAGATTCTGAGAAGTTTACCTGCAAAGTGGAGACCAAAAGTGACAGCCATTGAGGAAGCTAAAGATTTAAACACCTTGAGTGTTGAGGATCTCATAAGCTCCTTGAAATGTCATGAAATAGGTCTTAATGAGCAAGAACCTGTCAAGAAGTCCAAATCCATCGCACTAAAGTCCAGAGGCAAGTCAAGTAAGGCTCTGAAGGCTTTGGAGTCTGAAGAAGAATCTACATCTGAAGATTCTGATGAAGACTCTGAGATTGTTCAAGAGATGGCTATGCTCACAAACAGATTACAATACCTTGCTAAGAAGAACAAGAAGTTTATGAACAAAGGTAGTAATCACAAAAGTTCAAGAAAGGAAGATCAGAAAGGTTGCTTCAACTGTAAAAAGGTTGGACACTTCATTGCTGAATGTCCAGACTTGCAGAAAGAGAAATCCAAAGAAAAATCTAAGAAAGCGTTCTTCAAATCTAACAAATTCAAGAAGCAATTCAAGAAGAGCTTGATGGCAACTTGGGAGGATCTGGATAATGAGTCTGAGTCTGACAAAGATGATGCTGAAGATGAAGCTAAAATAGCTCTGGCTTTGGTAGCTACTGCTGATAACAAAGAAGAATCATCTGATGCTGAGTCAAGTACAGATTCTGAAACTGAAACTGAGGTATATTCTAAACTCACCAGATCTGAACTAATTGATTCTCTTAAAGAACTTCTTTGTCATTATGAAAACCAATCCACTGAGTTGAGGAGAGTTAAGCAACGATACAATAAGCTGCTGAAACTCCATGAATCAACTAAGACGGAAATGGAAGCTTTAAAACAAGAAAATTATAACTTGAAAACAATGACAAAGAAGGGTGATAATAAAATCATGACTGAGCAGGATGCTGCTCTTCAGGAATTTATTAACACAGGAATTGATAGAACCAAAGTTGCATCCATGATTTATAGCATAAATCAGAACAACAAAAAGGGAATTGGTTTCACAGGAGGTAACTCTAGTGAAGTAATTCTAAAACCTTGTTCTGATAACATCAAAGAAGGTCTGAAAACTCATTTTGTGTCTGAATCTGAAAAGGCTTCTCATTCAAAATCTAAGTCTTCAAATTCAGAGGAATTGACTAAGTCAAAACCTAAGAGTTATAAGACAAAGGTCATGAATGACTCTAAATCAAAAGCTCCAACGTTACAGATTCTGAAAAGATCAGAACCCATCAAACAGGTTCTGAAGAAAACAGAGTCTGAAACTCAAAAGCCTAGATTTCAGAGAAAAGAAGCTATTTTTACTAAGTCACATTCTGAGACTAAAGGTTCTGAACCCAAAGTCTGGAGAAAGATTGGCAAAGAAAAATTCAGACAGAATACACAAAAGAGATTCAGAACTTCTAGGACTAACCCAAAAGGACCCATGAAAGTATGGGTACCTAAGACACAAATTGTTGATGCTGCAGATATGTCTAAAAGGAAATACAAAGCAGAAGTCCTGGTATCTGGACAGTGGCTGCTCGCGACATATGACGGGAGAAAAGTCTATGTTCCTAACCCTGACCATGAAAGAGGGAGGAACTGTGGGATTTGGAGGAAACCAAACTGGCAAAATCATTGGTACTGGAACAATTGGTAATTCCTCAGTCTCAATCAATAATGTGTGGTTTGTAGATGGACTAAGGCATAACCTACTTAGCATAAGTCAATTTTGTGATAATGGTTATGACGTCTTGTTTAATAAGAACAACTGCACAGTAATCAACACTGATGACCAATCTGTAGTGTTTAAGGGAAAGAGAAAGAACAATGTCTATAAGATAAATTTTTCAGAACTGACTGATCAGAAGGTATTCTGCCTCCTGTCAGTGAGTGATAAGAAATGGCTGTGGCACAGAAGGTTGGGACATGCTAATTGGAGATTAATCTCCAAGCTTAGCAAGTTACAACTTGTCAAAGGGCTACCAGACATTGATTATCATTCAGATGCACTTTGTGGTGCATGTCAGAAAGGAAAAATTGTTAAAACTTCTTTCAAATCTAAAGACATTGTTTCTACCTCCAGACCCTTAGAACTACTCCATATTGATTTATTTGGACCAGTCAGTACTGCATCCATATATGGAAGTAAATATGGATTGGTGATTGTTGATGATTACAGTAGATGGAGTTGGGTTAAGTTTCTCAAATCTAAAGATGATTCATATGATGTGCTCACAAAATTCTGTATTCAAGTCCAATCTGAAAAAGAACTTAAAATTCTAAAAGTCAGAAGTGATCATGGGGGAGAATTTGAAAATGAGCCATTTGAAATATTTTGTGAAAAATTTGGAATTGTCCATGAATTCTCCTCTCCTAGAACTCCACAACAAAATGGAGTTGTAGAAAGAAAGAATAGGACTCTTCAAGAAATGGCAAGAACCATGATTCATGAAAACAATCTGGCAAAACATTTTTGGGCAGAAGCAGTGAACACAGCATGTTATGTTCAGAACCGGATCTACATCAGACCCATCCTGAACAAAACAGCATATGAACTCTTTAAAGGTAGGAAACCCAACATTTCTTATTTTCATCAGTTTGGATGTACTTGTTACATCTTGAACAATAAAGTCTATCTGAAGAAATTTGATGCAAAAGCTCAAAAGGGAATCTTTCTAGGTTACTCTGAGAGATCTAAGGCATACAGACTGTATAACTTGGAAACACTCTGTGTTGAAGAGTCTATACATGTCAATTTTGATGACAAAGAGCCTGGAAGTCAAATTCCAGAGCAAAGTGAAAATAATGCAGGTTCAGAAGAGTCTGATGATTGTTCAGAACCTGATCAAGCTCCAGAGGCACATGAAACTTCAGAAGCTGTGACTGCTCCTGATGTCCCTATTGCTGAAGCTTCTGAAGAAAATCAAAATGATTCACAGCAAGTTATCCAATCCAAAAATTCATTCAAATACAAGTCTTCTCATCCTGAGGATCAGATCATTGGTAGCAAAGAAAGCCCCAGAAGAACTAGATCACATTTCAGACCTGAAGAGTCTGCCCTGGGTCTGCTATCCATGATGGAACCTACTACAGTTGATGAAGCACTAGCTGATGATGGATGGATCTTAGCAATGCAAGATGAGCTCAATCAATTTAAAAGGAATGACGTATGGGATCTTGTATCTAAGCCTGAACACAAGAACATTATTGGAACTAAATGGGTGTTTAGGAACAAGCTAGATGAACAGGGAGAAGTAATTAGAAATAAAGCCAGACTTGTTGCTCAAGGATACAGCCAACAAGAAGGCATTGATTACACTGAAACTTTTGCTCCAGTTGCGAGATTGGAAGCAATCAGGTTACTTCTTTCCTACGCAGTAAATCACAACATAACTTTGTATCAAATGGACGTTAAAAGCGCATTTCTCAATGGAGTCATATCTGAAGAAGTGTTTGTAAAACAACCACCTGGTTTTGAGGATTTAAAACATCCTGACTACGTTTATAAGCTAAAGAAATCTCTCTATGGTCTGAAACAAGCTCCCAGAGCTTGGTATGACAGACTGAGTAATTTCTTGCTTAAAAATGATTTTAAAAGAGGTCAGGTTGATACAACACTCTTCAAGAAGACACTTGAGAAAGACATTCTGATTGTACAAATTTATGTTGATGATATTATTTTTGGGTCAACTAATAGATCTCTTTGCAAGGAATTTTCTAAGATGATGCAGGAAGAATTTGAAATGAGCATGATGGGAGAACTGAAGTTCTTTCTAGGAATTCAGATCAATCAGTGCAAAGAAGGAGTGTATGTTCATCAGTCCAAGTATACCAGAGAGCTTCTGAAAAAATTTAAACTTGAAGACTGCAAGGAAATGAACACTCCAATGCATCCTACCTGCACTCTGAACAAAGAAGATCAAGGAACCAAAGTTGATCAAAAGCTGTATCGAGGTATGATTGGTTCTCTGTTGTATCTCACTGCATCTAGACCTGATATTTTGTTCAGTGTCTGTCTGTGTGCAAGATTTCAATCAGATCCTAGAGAATCACATTTAACTGCGGTTAAAAGAATCTTTAGATATCTGAAAGGAACAACTAATCTTGGACTTCTTTACAAGAAATCTTCAGATTATAAGCTAGTTGGATTCTGTGATGCTGACTATGCTGGTGACAGGATTGAAAGAAAATCAACCAGTGGAAACTGTCAGTTTCTTGGTGAGAATCTGATATCCTGGGCCAGTAAGAGACAAGCAACTATTGCTTTGTCAACAGCAGAAGCAGAATACATCTCAGCTGCTAGTTGTTGCACACAACTGCTTTGGATGAAACATCAGTTAGAAGACTACCAAATAACTGAAAACTGTATCCCAATTTATTGTGACAATACTGCTGCTATTTGTCTATCTAAAAATCCTATTCTTCATTCAAGAGCCAAACACATTGAAATCAAACATCATTTTATCAGAGACTATGTTCAAAAGGGGATATTAGATATTCAATTTATTGATACTGATCATCAGTGGGCTGATATCTTTACAAAACCTTTAACCGTTGAAAGATTTGATTTTATAAAGAAAAATTTGAACATGCATTTTGTCTCTGAGTAATGTTTGACTCTGAATGAAAAATCAGACTCTGAAAATTATCAGACGTTGAATAAGCTTCAGACTCTCCTAGGAGAATCTGAAAAGACTCAGCCTCTGAGAAAATTATCAGACCCTGAAAAGGAATCTTTTTGTGACTCTGAAAGTACTGGGAAGTGGAAAGGTTAAAGTTAATTTGTATAGGCTTCTGACACGTCTATCTGCATTGGGAAACAACGCTTTTTAAGGGCAATGATGGTTTTTCTTTCTCAATATTTTTCGCGCCCCTCAAGTCATTAATACGCATGTTTGGCTATTACTTCTGAAATGTGAAGAGTTGTTTTTCAAATCACTATATATACCAAACACACACTACTCACTCACTTTCCTACACTTTTAAGTCTTAAGCAGTTACGTTTTAAAAGAATCAACTTTCTCTCTTCTCTCAAACTTAGAAACCCAAAACCCCCAAACTTCATCTTCTCCAAATGGCTTCTTCTACGAGCGGTTCAAGTTCTAAATCAAGCATCTCCATTAAACCTGTAACCGTTCCTCTTCAAAAGGGTTCGTTGGTCGTTCAAATTGAATCACCAGTGGATTTCGCTTCTTTAAAGAGAAACAAGGTTGATATGGAAGCGTTTATCTCTGCTCAAAGGATGGCTGGGTACTTCCAGATGTTAAATGGTCCAACTTATGTAAATTTGGTAAAGGAATTCTGGGTTAGGGCTGAAGTTTTTGATGTTGATTCAGCCAAGGCAGAAGAAAAGGAAGCTGTGATAAGAAACCCCTCTTTGAGAGGCAAAACAAGAAAAGAAATGGGTCTTGAACCTTTTCACGGCCTTGAAATTAAATCTGCTGTGATGGGTATCCCTGTATCTATCACTGAAGAAGTGATTGCTCAGGCATGCAGGATGCCTATGGAAGGAAGGTTTCAGTGGAACGTCGGCAGCAAAGACGCCATGCTGGGCAGTTTTACAAGACTGCTGCTGAAAGGAAACCCTGCAACCAGGTTGGTTGAAATGGATATAGAGCACAGGGTGCTTCTGAAGATTATGAATGAGTGCTTCTTCCAGAAGGGAGGAGGTGCTGATCAACCTAACTCTGATCATAAACTGGTGCTGTATTTCTTGGCTGGATTTCAACCAATAAATCTTCCAAAATATATCATGCATCATTTATGTTGGGCTGTCAAGGAAGCCTATAAAGGAAAAAGGAAACAAATCCCTTGTGGAAGACTTCTCTCTGAAATCTTCTACCAAGGAGGTGTTCTGAGAACTCTGGAGACGTTCAATCTGGCGTCAGACAGAGTGCTGGGTGTCTCTACTGGAAGGATGATAAATGGCACATCCCTCTACAACATGAAGGCCATTACATCAATCCTGACTGACTCAAAGGATTTGAAGGAGTCTGAAGCCCCTCTTCCTCTCATCAGAAATTTTCCCTATGTTCTTAAAGAGAACAATCCTGAAGCATTATCTGCTTATTTAGCAGCTTTTGCTAAAGAGTCTGGAGAAGCCCAGAGGAAATCTGAAGTTGCTGTGGCCAGAAAGCAGAAGGCTGCTAATTCTCAAGCAACTACCTTTGGAACTGTGACTACTCCAAAGAGGAAAAGAGGAAAGGCTGAGTCAAACATTGAGGAAAGATTTCAACAAGCCCAGGAAGAAAAAGAAGCTGGCTTTGTTGAGACTGTAAGACCACTCAAAAGGCTAGCAACTGGGGAGATTGTGATGCCTATGTTTGAACCCACTCCTGAACAACAGAAGAGGACTGAAGAGCACTATCAGAACCTTAAAAATGAGAAGAAAAGGTTAAAAGCCCAATACCGGATTGATAGAGACAAGACTCTGGAAGCTATGGGCATTGATCATGATGAAGATCAACATCTCATTGAGAAGGTTATTGAGGCTCAGAATTTGGCCAAGAAGCTGGAAGAAAGTGCTATGAAGGGAGCTCAGCAGGTTCTGCAAGAAACCTCAAGGACTTCTGAAGCTGTTACCTCAGATGCTGTTCCTCAAGAGATTGCTTCAGTAGCTGCTGGGTCTTCACCAGTAATCCGGACGAGTGTTTCTCTCCCGGACAAATCAGTCACTGGGATTACATCAGAAGCTGCTGCTTCAGAGGCTGCTGCCTCAGACGTTCCCAAGACATCTAAGGTAACTCAGAATCCAATTCCTCCACCCTCTACCTTCACTTCATCTTCTACAGACTCTGACTTAGACAATGCACCTCTAAGTCAGAAATTCAAAATATCCATGCCTGTACCCAAGGCCAAAAGAACCCTCAAAACCAATACTACCACTACAAAATCCAAACCTTCTTCTAAACCCACTCCCTACAAAGAAGTGTCAGACGATGTTTATAAGACAATAGGTGAGTTAGGTGAAAGGAGGATAGGCATCTGTAATAAACTACCTGCCAATCATCCCTTCCAACCACCTGTTATCCAACCTTTAAATATGCTTGCTCCTAATACTTCTATTCCACCCTCTTCAACCACAAACCCAGTCAGTCCACAAGTTGTTGATTTAACAGCTGCTGCTGAAGAACAAGTGGTAACTGACAATCCATCAACAAACAAACAACAACCACCCCATTCACCACAAAACCCAACCTCAGAACAGGATGACCTCTCCAATCTTGAAAAACATTATTCAGGAGAACTTCCTGAATACCAACAACAACAACCAACAACTGTAAACCAACCTCCAAATGAAACCATTCCAGAATCTGAAATGGAAACTGTGGCTACAGAGTCTGTCCCAGTGACAGAATCTGAACCCACTGTGTCTGCTTCACATTCTGAACCACCACCAAACCACATGTCTTCACCCTCTAACTCTAACCAATCTTCACCAATCCAAATGTCTGATCAACCCCCCATCAACATTTTGGATTCTGAATACCTGGATGAACGTCTGGTGGCTCTGAATGATGAAATGCAGAGTTTGGTGCTTCTTCGGAACACTCCATTTCTACCATTCATCTATCAAGAAAGCTGGTGTAATCTTACGAATAGGGCATTGAACTTCTTTGATGGTGTTGCCCAGAAGTGTTGTGATATTCAAGCTCGCGCCATGGAACGACGCTTGCGAGAATCCCACTCCTCTTCTCAACTCCAGACCAAGCCTCTGTTTTTGGCTAATGCCCCGTTCTATGCTGAATCTGAATATGTAACAAGAGACTCCAAGGTCTTCAAGATGCTGAAGCAAAAGGTGCTGAAGCAGCAAGAAGAAGCTAAGGCTAGGGAAGATCACCTTCTTCAGAGACAACTGGCTCTGGAAGAAACTGTTAGGAAGCAGTCTGAAGACATCCAGCGTCTGATGGCTCTTGTTCAACAGCAACAGCAACAGCATCAACCCCAACCAAACCCTTAGCTGCACACCTTGTTTTTTGTTTTCTTTGTTATGTGTCTTAATTGCCTGCTTTCTATGTTTTGACACTCTGTACTTTCCTGATCATTCCTAAATAAAAGTTTCTATTTCTTCACTTTTGTTTTATACATTTTTTTTACTGTTTGTTTTATCTTTTTAATAGATGACAAAAGGGGGAGTAATAGAAAAGTATTTAACAGAAGCTGAGCCCAAGAATGAAATAAAATTTATCTTAACAAATTTTATTTGAGAACCCAATTTTAACTCATCTACATTCTATGATATTGGTATTAAGCGTAAAAATGAACTTAATTAACCTGGATAGGACTTAGGGGGAGCTTACAAACCTCACGTTAAAGAATATCAGACTCAGGGGGAGTCTGAGCTTACAAAACTCAGAATCCTTAAGAGTCAACTTGTTAATTAAGTTAACAACAATTGATCTTTTTAAATACTTATGTTTGTCATCATCAAAAAGGGGGAGATTGTTGGAACAAAGGGTGTTTCACAAGTATACCACTTAAGTTTTGATGATAACAAGGTATTAAAAATTATCAATTGGATTTGCTAAACATTTATTCAAGTGTGCAGGACCATTAATCAAAGATTTATTTACAAGAGGTTCTGTTTGAATAAATTTAAAGAGCAAAGGAAATCTTAAACTGAAGCTTGAAGAATATCTGACTAAAAGAGCTCCTGGAAATTCAGAGTCAGAGTGCGTCTGAAGAAAGAGCTTCTGAAGATGAAGTCATCAGAAGCAAGTTCATCAGAGGCAGACTCATCAGAAGCAAATGGTATCCAGAAGCAAAGATTCTTCAGACACCAAGAAGCATTGACAAAGTACAGTGTACGAAAAGTACAACCACTATGCCTACGTTTGTCCCTGCAACCACCAACTCTGCACAGTGTCTTCTATACACGACAAGAATAACAGTAACTGTAGCAGAAACTTTTCCTTATTTGAGGGAATGGATTTGAATTTGATTTCATTGTACAAGCCTCAAATCAAGCAAAGGATCAAGGGTGTCAAATCAGCTTCGGTAAAGAAAAGTTGATGAGCTGGCTGTTCTCCAACGTCTCTCAAAACCTCTATAAATAGAGCTGAAGACTTGAAGAATTGTTACACATGTATCAGAACGATATACACGCGAATTGAATTCTTATCTCATATTCTAAGTCGCAAAATCTGTTCATCAACAACTTAGATAATTCTTACAAAAGCTCACATTTTAGAATTTCTAAGTATCTAAGAAAACAGAGTCTGTTCTGTTTCATGTTGTTTTGTGAATACCTCTGATAGTGTATCAAGTATTCAAAACTCTTTTCAATTCTTTGTAATTGTTTTAAAGTCTCTTGCTTGTGGGCTTGAGCATCTGAAGTCTCATTCTTGTGTGATTGAGCAAAGGAAGTCTCTTACTTGTGTGTTTGAGCAACTTGTAATTTGATATTACATTTTAGTGAAACTCTCCTTGGTAGTGCAAGGGGGACAGGACTACTTCCGGTTTGTGGAAGGAACCTGTATAAAATTGTTTGTGTCTTCTTTCTTTCTTGCATCTGATCTTTATTCCGCTGCTGAGACTCTGAACTCTGATTAGAGTCTGAACTCCATCAGACTCTGAATCCTGAGAACAGTGCTATTTTTCGTAAGAAAGAAACGTTTTTGAAAACACAATTCAACCCCCCCCTTCTTGTGTTTTTTTCCCACCTTCAAAGAGGTAAAGTTGGGAGAAGAGAGAAAATAGAGAGAAAAAGGAAGAAAGAAGAACTTCAAGAGAAAAGGAGATCTAGCTTCGGGGAAAAGCTCAATAGAGAGAGTAGATTGAAGATTAAAGTTGTCTTTTGGAAGGTTAAGGTAAGAGGAAAGTTTATATTCACAATTTAGAGATTATGAGTGATAGAGTGGTTATGGGTCATGTTTGCTTTTGTGATTTTCATGAAATTAGTGTTGTGTTAAGTTGATTTTCGTGCTAATTGATTATGTCAATTATGGGTATGATGAACTTTGTGAAATTAAGTTGTTTGTGTTCTTAAACTCATGTTTGATGTTAGAGAATAAGTGGTTTTTGATATTTTAGCTTAATTGGATGAAAATCATGTTGTTGTTGTTGTTGTGAAATGTTGTGGAATTCATGATGTATGTTCTTGTCATATTATTAGGCATGAGATTAAGTTTTGTTGTTTGAAATTAATGTGATAAGTTCATGGTTAAGTTATGATTATGTGTCATTCTTGGATTTTTGGAGAAGTGAGTAGGAATCATGATTTTGGATGTGTACTTGGTGATTTAAACTTAAAGTGGTGAAAGTGTTTATTACAAGTGTTATGATCATGTACAATGTTTTGAATTGATTTGGGTGTGTTGTAATTGAGTTAAGTGATTTAAAAGTGATTATATGGTAAAAAAACACAATTTTGAAACTGATTTTGAGGTTGTCTGTTAGCCCAAAATCGGGCCCCGAAATGCCAAAATCGTCCCCCAATTTTGAGCAATTTTTCTAGGTTCTGGCTCAATAAAATCGGCTCTCGATTTTTGTCAGACCACCTGGGAAAATTTGACTTTTTCACCATTTTCTGTTTTGAACGGGGTTTCGGTGTAAACATAAAAGTTGTAGGTACTGATGTTAGATTTCGAATGGCTTTGATTTGACTTCAATATAATTTCTAGAATTTGAGTTATTATGAAAACACTACAGGTAGGTCATAATGCATTTTTATGAAAATTTTGCATAACTATGTTTAAGTGAACCCAAAAGTTATGGTTGAGTCCCAAACCCCGAAACTTGATTAATAGTAGTTTAATTAGGATGTGTAGGAGTGAATACCTATAATATGATGGAGGTAGACTTGACCTATGTGTAATGTGTAAAAGTAGACGAACTTAAGTATTTTGTGAAATGATGAATTATGTCATGACAACTTGCAAATGACTTTATGTTCATGATAATATGATGAATATTGATTGAATTACTGATTGATATGCATATGTTGAATTGATTAACTAGGTGAAAATTCTTAATCGTTTTTAAATGCAAATTGTGCTAAATGAATGATTGTTTGATTCTGAAGGTGGGAAAAACACAAGAATGGGGGGTTGAATTGTGTTTTCAAAAACTTTTCTTTCTCACAAAAATAACAACTGTTCTCAAGATCAAAGTCTGATAGAGTTCAAAGTCTTAGTGCAGCGGATAGAGAGTAAGAATGCAGAAAATAAAAGAATAACACAAGCAATTTATATAGGTTCCTTCCACAATCCGGAAGTAGTCCTGTCCCCCTTGCACTTCCAAGGAGAGTTCCACTAAAATGTAATATCAAATTACAAGTTGCTCAAACACACAAGTAAGAGACTTCCTTTGCTCAATCACACAAGAAAGAGACTTCTATGCTCAAGGACAACTCCAAGAGACTTCTTTGCTCAATCACACAAGAAAGAGACTTCTAAACAATTACAAAGAAGTGAAAAGAGTTTTGAATACTTGATATACAATCAGAGGTATTCACAAAACAATACGAACAGAACAGACTCTGTTTTTCTAGACACTTAGAAATTCTAAGATATGAACTTTTGTAAGAATTATCTAAGTTGTTGATGAGCAGTGTTTTCGACTTTGAGAGAGAATGAATTTCTCTTAAAAGCTTTGTTCGCGTATGTGTGTGTGTATGTTCTCCAAGTCTTTATCCCTATTTATAGAGGATTTGAGAGACGTTGGGAACCAGCCAGCTCATCAACTTGTCTTGACTGAAGCTTTGATTTTTCACCATTGATTTTTTGCCTGATTTGAAGATTGTCCTTTGAAAAACAATTTCAAATCCATTCCAATAACGAATGGAACAATGTCTGCGAATATTGTTGTTATTCTTGTCTTGTATAAGAGACACAATGCAGAGATGGTGGTTACAGAGGCATGCGGAGACTTGGTGGTTGTACATTTCGTACACAGTACTTTGTCAACGCTCTTCAGCCTCTGGTGAAATGGCTTCTGATGAACTTGATTCTGGAGAACTAGCTTCTGATGACGTCATCTTCAGGAGCGCTTTCTTCAGACGCACTATGCTTCTGATTTTTCAGGAGCACTTTCATTCAGATGCTCTTCAGCTTCAATCTAAATTTCCTTTGCTCTATAATTCATTCAGTCAGGACCTCTTGTTAATAGATCTTTGATAATGGTCTTGTACACTTGAATAAACTTTTAGCATATCCAATTGATAATTTTAATACCTTGTTATCATCAAAACTTAAGTGGTATAATTGCAAAACAGTCTTTGTTCCAACAGATTCTTCATGTGATAAATGCTTGAAGATGATTATGGTGATAATGATTTTGGTGAAGATGATTTATTGATGATAATAAATTCATGACAGTGTATATGTATATGTATATAATGATGATGAAAGGTGATGATATTGAATAGTGACGATGACCATATATATGAGTATAAAGTGTTGATGAGTGTTGATGGGATCAATCAGTAAAATAACTCCGACATCCAAAATGGTACCACATGCATGTAGAGTCGTGTCTAAAGCATTGCATGCATATGAATCTAAGTGAATGAAGTGAATTATGTGATAAATGTGAATTATGTAGATTTTATGCATTAGATGAGCTATATGCATTATGTGGAATATGTGCTTTATGTGAATATAAGTAGAGATGGGTATATGGTTATATTTTCTAAATGATGATGTTGGTGTAATTTGATGATTAATATAAATGGAGACCTTGTTCTTTTAGTTTGATGTATTTTGAGATTGGACTATCATGTTGAGACTTTGAGATGATTTGATTTTGGAGATCGTTGTTTATACCGTTGCGAAATTTTGATGAAAAATATAGGGTTAATAGTGTTTTTTGCCCTTGTAATATAGTGCACTTTTGGGTTTAGCCCCTGTAAAAAAAAAAAAAATTAGATTCCACCCTTGAAAAATGAATATTCTTCAGGATTGGCCCCTGACCCCATTGAGTAAGCAGATGAAGCAACTAGAACGTGACGGCATGTTGATGTTTTCGTTGATGGCTTCCTTATCTTTAGAGAATCAAGCGGTGATCGATAAATTACAAGTGGTATGCGACTTTCCTGAAGTTTTCCCAGATGAAATTCCTGATGTGCCTCCAGAGAGGGAAGTCGAGTTTTCTATTGATCTTGTTCCTGGAACTAAGCCGGTGTCGATGGCACCTTATCGTATGTCTGCTTCCGAATTAGCTGAGTTGAAGAAACAACTGGAAGATTTACTTGAGAAGAAATTTGTTAGACCAAGTGTGTCACCTTGGGGAGCGCCAGTGTTACTAGTAAAGAAGAAGGATGGTAGTATGAGGCTATGTATTGACTATCGGCAGTTGAATAAGGTGACTATCAAGAATAGGTATCCACTACCGAGAATTGATGATTTGATGGATCAGTTAGTGGGTGCACGTGTTTTCAGCAAGATTGATTTGAGGTCAGGATATCACCAGATTAAAGTAAAGGATGAAGATATGCAGAAGACAGCTTTCAGAACACGTTATGGCCATTATGAATGCAAGGTTATGCCTTTTGGAGTTACTAATGCACCGGGAGTATTTATGGAGTATATGAATCGCATCTTCCATGCATTTTTGGATCAGTTCGTAGTTGTATTTATTGATGATATTCTGATTTACTCCAAGACTGAGGAAGAGCATGCTGAACATCTGAAGATTGTCTTGCAAGTGTTGAAAGAGAAGAAACTTTATGCCAAATTGTCTAAGTGTGAGTTCTGGTTGAAGGAAGTAAGTTTCCTTGGTCATGTTATCTCTGGCGATGGTATTGCAGTAGATCCGTCTAAGATTGAAGCCGTATCGCAATGGGAGACTCCGAAGTCAGTTACCGAGATCAGAAGCTTTTTGGGTTTAGCTGGTTATTATAGAAGGTTTATTGAAGGATTCTCCAAGTTGGCTCTTCCATTGACCCAGTTGACTTGTAAAGGTAAAGCTTTTGTATGGGATGTTCATTGTGAGAACAGTTTCAACGAATTGAAGAAGTGTTTGACGACTGCTCCAGTTTTGATTTTGCCAAAGCCAGATGAGCCATTCGTTGTGTATTGTGATGCGTCTAAGTTGGGTTTAGGAGGTGTGCTTATGCAAGGAGGTAATGTGGTAGCTTATGCTTCAAGACAGTTGAGGATTCATGAGAAGAATTATCCGACGCATGATTTGGAATTAGCAGCTGTGGTTTTTGTATTGAAGATGTGGAGACACTACTTATATGGTGCGAGGTTCGAAGTGTTTAGTGATCACAAGAGCTTGAAGTATCTGTTCGACCAGAAAGAATTGAATATGAGGCAGAGAAGATGGCTTGAACTGTTGAAGGATTTTGACTTTGGGTTGAATTATCATCCGGGTAAAGCGAATGTGGTAGCAGATGCCTTGAGTAGGAAGACTTTGCATATGTCTGCTATGATGGTCAAGGAGTTCGAATTACTTGAGCAATTTAGAGATTTGAGTTTGGTTTGTGAAAGGACGCCTCAGAGCGTGAAGCTAGGGATGCTGAAGATTGATAGTGACTTCTTGATGAATATAAGAGAGGCGCAGAAAGAAGATGTCAAGTTTGTTGATTTGATGGTTGCGGGTAACCAGACTGAAGATAGTGATTTTCAAGTCGATGATCAAGGAGTGTTGAGATTCCGAGGTAGGATTTGCATTCCTGACAATGAAGAGGTTAAGAAGATGATTCTTGAAGAGAGTCACAGAAGTAGCTTGAGTATTCACCCGGGAGCTACGAAGATGTATCATGATTTGAAGAAGTTGTTTTGGTGGTCTGGATTGAAACGTGATGTAGCACAGTTTGTGTATGCTTGTTTAGTTTGCCAGAAGTCGAAGATTGAGCATCAGAAACCGGCTGGTATGTTGGTATCTTTAGATGTGCCGGAGTGGAAATGGGATAGTATATCCATGAATTTCGTGACTAGTTTGCCGAATACTCCAAGAGGGAATGACGCCATTTGGGTGATAGTTGATAGATTGACGAAGTCGGCTCATTTTCTACCGATTAATATTAGTTTTCCTGTTGCCCAGCTGGCAGAGATTTATATCAAGGAGATTGTGAGGTTGCATGGTGTTCCTTCGAGCATAGTATCAGATAGAGATCCAAGATTTACTTCTAGATTTTGGAAAAGTTTGCAAGAGGCTTTGGGTTCTAAGTTGAGATTGAGTTCGGCGTATCATCCGCAGACAGATGGTCAGTCGGAGAGGACAATTCAGTCGCTAGAGGATTTGTTGAGGGTTTGTGTTCTTGAGCAAGGAGGAACTTGGGATAGTCATCTTCCGTTAATCGAGTTCACATACAATAATAGTTATCATTCTAGTATTGGGATGGCACCTTTTGAGGCTTTGTATGGTCGGAGATGCAGAACTCCGTTGTGTTGGTTTGAGTCGGGTGAAAGAGTGGTCTTAGGACCGGAGATTGTTCAGCAAACTACTGAGAAAGTTAAGATGATTCAAGAGAAAATGAAAGCGTCGCAGAGTCGACAAAAGAGTTACCATGATAAACGAAGGAAAGATCTTGAGTTTCAGGAAGGAGACCACGTGTTTTTAAGGGTCACACCTATGACTGGTGTTGGACGTGCGTTGAAGTCAAAGAAGTTGACTCCGAGATTTATTGGCCCGTATCAGATATCAGAGAGGGTTGGAACGGTGGCGTACCGAGTTGGGTTACCACCGCATCTTTCGAATTTACATGATGTTTTCCATGTGTCGCAGCTTCGGAAGTATGTTCCGGATCCATCTCATGTGATCCAGAGCGATGATGTGCAAGTTAGAGACAACCTTACGGTGGAGACTTTACCGGTAAGGATTGATGATCGGAAAATGAAGACGTTGAGGGGCAAGGATATACCTCTCGTTAGAGTCGTTTGGTCGGGAGCGACTGGTGAAAGCTTGACTTGGGAGCTTGAAAGTAAGATGCTGGAGTCTTATCCAGAGTTATTTGCTTGAGGTAATTTTCGAGGACGAAAATCTTTTAAGTGGGGGAGAGTTGTAACGCCCACGTTCGTTTTAGTATTTATTTAAATCGAGTTTAGGTGATTATATTATATTTATATAATATATAAGTGTTTGATATGTTTTGATATGTTTTGATGTGATTTGTTATGCTTGGGATGATTTTGTGGTAAGATATAATGATTAAAGATAAGGTTAAGAGACTTATTTTATTGTTAAATAAAATAAGATTTGAAAAGAAAATAAAATATTTAGTTATGGGTTAGTTTTAGATTTTAGAGAGTTATGTGGGAGAAAGAGTAAATAAGATAAGATTTGCTGGCAGTATAAATAAGGAAAATTAGGTTAGAGTCAGTAACGCTTCAGACTTTGGAAACGGAAAGAGAGAAAACGCATGCACGCGTGAGAAGAGAAGAGAAGGAAACCTACGATTTTCTGCTGCAATTCAGGTAAGGGTGAGACTCATGATTAAGTAATATTGATTAGCATAGTTCTGATAGCAATTGACAAGGATTAGGATTGATTTAAGAGAATGAGAAAACTAGGTCAAAACCTTATAAATTGATGGATTAACGGTTGGAATAGGTTTAATTGATGTAGAAAGTGTTCCTAAACCTTAGAATATGTTTAGGATGAATTCTGGCATCAATAGCAGGCTTAGAACCATGAGAATTTGTGAGATTTTGAGAGTATAGCAGTTCTGGCCGCAGCGAAATTCATCGCTCGCCACGGCGAGCAGTGATCCTCGCCTCGCGGGTGATGAGCTTCATCGCTCGCCACGGCGAGTACTTATCCTCGCCTCGCGAGTTGCTTCTGGCAGCTCGCCATAGCGAGCACTTCCCTTCGCCTCGCGAGTTGCTTCTGGCAGCTCGCCACGGCGAGCTAACCCACTCGCCTCGCGAACACTACCAGTCTTGGAAGTTGTGAGGGTTGTATGATCTGTTCCGTGTGATTGATTTGGAGGTGTTCCCTGAGTGTTATTTAGGCCTAGTGGTGATGCTGAGAGCCCTGTTCAGAGCCTTGCTAAGTATGGATTGTTGGGTTATGGTAGTAGAGCATGAATTAAGTATTATACCTTGTGCAATTATGTTAAAGTTTATATTGCCTTGAAATGTAATTGATATAATGATATCATTTTGTTCTTGTGATTTGAATTATGCTGCTGATGTTATTAAACTGAACCGTTATGATATATGTATATGTTATATATGCAATGATAAGTTGTTGTTTAGCTCCAATTTCTTGGATGCATGTTGATAAGGTGATTAAGGATAAATGTTATTTGAGTTGAGTCCATGCATAGCATACATTGAGCTTAGTCCTCACCATGATAGGAGCTTTGTCCTCCGCACGTTTATTAGGAGCTTTGTCCTCCGCACGTTTAAAAGTATATTAATACTTATGATGAAGTTTGGTACCACATGCATATAAGGAGTCTAAGAGCATTGTAACATGGTCATATTTATGATGTCATGTTGTTGATAAAGAATGAATATATGATTAAGTGATAAGTGTTATTTATCTATGCTACTTGCTTAAAGATGATATGAAATTGATTATGTGATTACGTGCTATATGTTATTAAATGATGCAAGAATGCTATTAATGTTTTGATGTTAATTGTTATTCTGTATTATGTTGATTAGTATTATTTTGTTATGAATTCTCACCCCTTCTGCTGGAATTGCCGCCTTGTGGGCAAGTGCAGGTGATCGTGCTTAGTGTGCAGTTGCTCGTGAGTGGCCTTGCATCACTGTGTCGTTTAGGTCGCTCTGATACGTAACGGGATGGGGTTGTCTTTATGCATGCTTCATTCTTTTACGTGACTATTTATGTTATTTTGCAAATAATGGGACTAACTCCTTTAGATATTTTTATGGGGCCTGCGTGCCAAACGTTTATGAATTTTTAGTAATAATTCCGCTGCAAAGTTTTGAAGTAATCTGGTTAATTTAAATTGTTTTGGATTATGTTTTATGTAATATCCCGTTGTCGTGTTTGCATACTCTGATAATTGTTTAAGAAATTTTTATGTTGGGAAAACGGGGTGTTACATTGCTGAGTAGTATTGTCCAGTTGGGGAGGTTGTCCTAAGTAGTTGTTGTTGGTTGTATGCTGATATACACCATTAGATGTTGTTGGGTTGTATGCTGATATACACCACTGAGTCCATTCATACTCATATGCATTTGTTGGGGGCTTATTGCCCTGGAATGTTTATCATTCACCCGTTGGGGGCTTATTGCCCTGGAATGTTTATCATTCACCTGTTGAGGGCTTATGCCCTGGGATGCTTTAACCATCCAACTATTGAGGGCTCATGCCCTGGAATGCTTGTCATTCAACGCGCGTAAAATGGTACCACATGCATATTGCATTTGCAGTAGATGTCGTTGCATAGTTGATGTCGTTGCATAGTCGGTGTCGGTGAGAGTTGTTGTTGGTGAGATGTTGCCACAATAGTTGTTGTTGTAATTATTTAAATGAGGTAATATTGTTGATGAATGATGATGCCATATATGTATGGATATTGATATATTTGTTGATGTGTTCTATTTCAAGTTGATGATTTCATCATATATATATTATCTTTGATTTGTGAACTCACCCCTTCTGTTGGAATTGCCGCCTTGTGGGCAAGTGCAGGTAATGAAGGCTAGTGAGATGTTGGCTCTTGTGTCTTAGGGCTCTGATACGTAACGGGATGGGGAATCGTTGTCTTTTCTTGCATTCCTTTATGTATCATTTCTTTTTGAAGAATATGTTGTTGAAGATTTATTTGTGGGATGATGTTTAAAAATTGTTGAGGCCTTTGAGCCAAGGATTTTGTTGTAGTTGAATGTTGATGATTTTAAAGAAAGATTTCCGCTGCAGATTTTATAGAATGAGATTTGTTGTTATTTAAATAGTTTTATATTCTATTTAAATAAATTTTGAAAAGTAGATGTAATACTCCGTTGATGTTGAACTCTGATTATATTATCATTATTACGTTGTTTTGGGAAACAGGGTGTTACAGTTAGGATGAGATGATGATACATCAATATTTGTAGAATCTGACCTTGTGTAATAAACTGCACCCTTTGCATCAGCATGAACAAATTGAACAGGTTCAATCATAGGTGGTTGTAGTGGGTGATTAGCAGGTAGATTTTTGCAAGCATCAATTCTTCTTTGTTGCATGTCATGTAACCTTTCTTCAACAGAAGGGTACATGGGAACAAAGGTATCATAATCTGGCTTTTTCTGTGTTTTGGTGGATGGTGATGGGGACAAGCTTTTATTGAGGTTACCATACACTTTGTTAAGAGGGATATCATCCATGTCAGATGAGGTTGATGAAGATGATGAGAGGGAGGCTGGACTAGACCTAGTGTCAGAGGATGTACTAGATTCTATATTAACTATTTCAGCAGTAGTGTGTAGAGAATCAGTATTACCTTCAGGAGCTTCTGAGCAGCCAACTTCCACTTGAGCAACCTCAGTAGCTTCCACCATATCAGCAGCCACTGCCATTTGCTGCAGGTTCTCTGTAAGCTCTAATCCTAGTTGAGCAGCTTCAATTGTAGATTCCCTTGCAAGAACATCAACAGGTATCTTGATTTCTTTAGCCAGCTGAAGTGCTTTCTCCACAGCAGCATCAACTTCTTTTCTTTTCCTCACTTTTCTTTTAAATCTTTCAACTCATAAGTTCTCAGTTGAAAATATGTAAGGAGCTCTTTAAGAGACTCAATAAGTTCTTCTTTGGGAATTTTAGAATATACCTCATTTTCTTCTCTGAGTCTGATTACGGTTCAGCTTCTGAAGTTACTATAGCCACTAACCCAACAGCTACCTTTGCATCTTCATCAGCATCATCCTTATCAGATTCAGATTCACTGTCTAAATCTTCCCAGGTTGCCATTAAACTCTGGTTGATCTGCTTCTTGATCTTGTTTGATTTGAATGTTGACTTCTTAGACTTGTCCTTTGATTTCTCCTTTTGAAGATCAGGGCAATCAGCAATGAAATGTCCAGGCTTCTTGCAGTTAAAGGAACCCTTCTAATCTTCTTTCCTGAAGCCTTTGTAACCACTTCTTCTGCTCAAGAACTTCTTGTTCTTCTTGGCCAGATACTACAGCCTGTTTGAAAGCATAGCCATCATTTCAGCAGGATCTTAATCAGAATCTCCATCAGGTGATTCTTCTTTAGATTCTATAACTTTTAGAGCTTTTGACGACTTCCCTTTAGATGGTAGAGCAATAGATTTACTCTTCTTAGCAGGCTCATGTTCATGAAGACTTATCTCATGAACTTTGAGAGAGCTGACAAGATTTTCAACACTCAGAGTGTTTAGATCTTTAGCTTCCTCAATAGCAGTAACCTTTGGTCTCCGTCTTGCAGGCAGGCTTCGTAATATCTTGCTCACATGATCAGAAGCAACATAGCTTTTCTTCAGTATTTGTAGTCCAGAGACTAGGGTCTGAAATCTTGAGTACATTTCCTCGATACTTTCATCATCCTTCATCTTGAACAACTCATACTGATGAACAAGCATAAGTGCTTTTGTTTCTCTAACCTTCTTGCTACCTTTATAGTTTGCACAGAGAGAGGCAAACATTGTCTTCGCAGTAGATTTGTCACTCATTTTCATATACTCTGCACGAGGTATAGCAAGAACAAGTGTCTTAGACTGTCACTCATTGTCTTGGACTTTCACACTGTTAAGTGTTCTTAACAGAACCAAGGCTCTAGATACCAATTGAAGGTGAGAAAAACACAAGAAGGGGGGTGAATTGTGTTGGCTTTTTCTTCTTTTTCTCCTACTGAAGTCACTGGTCAGAAGCAGTTAGATTACAACTTCTGAAGAGATGTTCAGATTCTAAATGCAGCGGATAAAAACACACACATAGAGAGAGAGAGAGAGAGAGAGAGAGAGAGAGAGAAGAAAGACACAAAGCAATTATACAGGTTTTTTCCACCAACCGGAAGTAGTTTTGTCCCCCTAGCACTTCCAAGGAGAGTTCACTAAAATGTAATATCTGATTACAAATGCTCACTGCTAAAACTAGCAAGAGACTTCAAATTACTCAAGCACAACTGCAAAAGATTTCCTATGCTCTTGAACACAATCAAGAGACTTCTATGCTCAAGCACGACTGAAAGAGACTTCTAATCAAACAGAATTATAAAGAAAAATGTTTGAGGTTGAACACTTGATATACAATCAGTGGTGTTCACAATACAAATCAGATACAGACTCTTAAGACTCTAGAATTTCTAAGATATGAACTTTGATAAGAAATTCTAAGTGAACTTTTGATGCAAAACAATTTCAGCAGAGTTTCAGTGCTTTTAAATTGTTGTTGAGTCTCTTACAATTCTCTAAGTATTCACTCCTTTATATAGAGGTATGTGATAGACGTTGTGAATTGCCAACACATCAAAAAAGAGTCGTTTGAAGCTTTGATCAATCACTAATGATCTTTTTCCTGATATGGTTATTGTCCTATGAAGGATCAATTTCAAATTCATTCCAAGTGTGAAGGAACATTTTTGCAGGCGTAGCTGTTATTCTTGTCTTGTAGCAGAGACACAAACTGAGTAGTGGAGGTAGTGGTTGTACACTTCGTACAATTGTACTTTGTCAACGCTCTTCAAAGAACAAGCATCCAATGCCTTCCAATTCATTTGAATTAGCCGTTGCTTTACACTTTTGGTCTTCTGCAATGTTGGGCGTGATTAAATCCTTTGAACAGCCTTTGAAGCTTTAAGTCTCTCATCTTCTGATCGACTTCAGCTTCTGGTGATCTTGTTTCTGATGAGGTGCTTCTGATGAACTTGCTTCTGATGACATGTCATCACTTCAGGACCACTTTGACTTCAGGAGCACTTTTCTTCAGATGTATAAAGCTTCCTTCTTGTTGATTTCATTGCTCTCATTTGTTCTTTCATTACCTAAGCTTTAGGTAGACACCAAATTTTGTCTATGGTCCTGTACACTTGAACAGATATTAGCATATCCAATTGACAATTTTTAATACCTTGTTATCATCAAAACTCTCAAGAGGTAATGTTAAACACATTTTGTTCCAACATTCTTCAATCTTCACAAAACAATCTTCCTTGAAGAAAGGTACACATACTCAGATTACTAAAAGATACCAAATATATAGATCTTCAGTCACATCAAAATCTTCAAGACTAGAAGAAGTATATCACAGATCTTAGATTCTGCTTCCAATATTTTCACAAATTATTCAACACATGGAAATATGCAGACAAGAGAAGATAAGTATCATCCTAGAAAATTAGAGTCTTGCAGCAACGAAAACAGAAAGTAAAAATAAATTCCCAAGACAGTCAACTGTCACAACAGGCTACTCAAAGAAACAGAAGGGAGAAATAAATTCCCAAACAACATGCAGTAGCTTTTTCGAATGTTTCTACATCCAACCACACATCCAGGAATAAAAATTGTCACTCCCCCTCAAGGATACAACCAATGAGTGACTACTAAAACAACATTCTAATACTCCCCCTGAATACATGCATTTGAACAAGAACACAGTCATGCAACGCATAATCATATATACACATCCAGCCATCAAGAAGACTTCAGAAGAAAAAAAAATTTGCTTCAAACAGAAAATAGTTGTACTCAGAAGCATACACAGGTGTTTCAACATCACCTGACACAATATCTGCTCTCAATTGAGCACACACCTGTACCTGCTCTTCACAAGCTTGCAACAAAACTCCCAACAGAATACAATCATACATATCAACTCTACAGTCATACATAGCAACTCTACTCCCCCTTTTTAGCCATAAAATATGCCAAATAAAAATTAGAAAGAAACATAAATCAGGACTAGAGGTACCAATGTCTTTGGACATTATTTGCTATAACTCCTCATGTAAGCAGATGCCCAGCTTGCTCCTTAATCTCTCAAATTGTTTGACATCTAAGGACTTTGTGAAAATGTCAGCCAGTTGTTCTTCAGTAGTCACATGCTCAAGAGTCACAACCTTCTCTTCAACAAGATCCCTGATAAAGTGATGTTGTATGTCAATATGCTTTGTCCTACTATGTTGTATAGGGTTCTTTGAGATGTTGATGGCACTTAAGTTATCACAGTATAATGTTAGAACACCTTGTTTAACATTGTCATACCCCAAATTTTGACCAGGGTCCTCCGTTTAACCATTTTTATGTGCATTTTCAAACTCATTTTATTCGTCTTTAATCCCCATTTTATTCGCATTTTAATTCTTACTTTAAACGTGTTTTAAACGCTCGTTGCATGAGTATTCTTAATTCTCAATTTAATTTGCATTTTAAAACTCTTTGCACTCGCTTTTTATTTCTCGTTTTTTTTCGCTTTCGTTTTTTTATTCGCCGAGTAATTCCGTTGTCTCAGACGAAATTTTGGTAGAGAGGTATTTTAAAATACCTCATTATTTGGTTCCGAAGGGACATTTTTAATTTTTATTTAAGTCATTTATTTCATCTTTATTGTTTGTTAAACTCTCATTATTTAATTTCCTTGTTAATAGTGTTTTTGGCCCTTGTAATATAGTGCACTTTTGGGTTTACCCCTGTAAAAAAAAAATAGATTCCACCCTTGAAAAATGAAGATTCTTTAGGATTGGCCCCTGACCCCATTGAGTCAGCAGAATCTCCTACGCGGCAGTGACGTGTCATTTTTTTTTATTTTTTTTACCATGTCACGTGTGTAAATAACTGCCACGTCATTTTTTACTTTAAAAAAAAATTACAAAAAAATTGTTTTTTTATTAAAAAAAAACATTTTTTTGAAAAACGAAAAAAAACTTTTTCTAATTGTTTTTAATTAATTTTTAAAAAGCTAAAATTATTTTAAAAATCAATAGAAAAAAATTCTAAATGTTTTTCAAATGATAAATCGAAAAAAAATCATACTTTTTTTCAAAAATTTTAAAAAATTGAAATTTTAAATTTTTTCAAAAAAAAAAATCTAAATTTTTGATAAATCGAAAAACATTCAGATTTTTTAAATTTAATTTTCAAAATAAAAAAAAACAAATATTTTTTTTGAAATTAAATAATTAGAATAAAAAAATTCAAATTTTCTTATTTTTTTGATTTCGAAAAAGAATTCGTAAAAATTGAGGAATAATTTTTTTGAATTCTTTTCTAAATTCTAACTTAATATATTTCCCATCAATGAGAGGAAATTTTTTGAATTCTAACCCATATGGTATTATCATTTCCATTCTCGAACTTAATGTATTTCCAAATTTTCCAAAAAATTCGAATTAAATTAAAATTATAAAATTTTAAAAAAAAACAATATTATAATTTTTTTTTTCAAAATTTCGAATTTTTTTATTCTAATTATTTAATTTCGAAAATAATATTTTTTTTATTTTGAAAATTAAATTTAAAAAATCTGAATGTTTTTCGATTAATTTTTTAAAATTTTTTAAAAAAAAGTATGATTTTTTTTTATTTATCAAATTTTTGAAAAAAATTTCAATTTTTTTAAATTTTTTTCAAAAATTTAGAATTTTTTTTTCTAATTTTTAAAATAATTTTAGCTTTTTAAAAATTAATTAAAAACAATTAGAAAAAGTCTTTTTCCTTTTTTAAAAAAATGTTTTTTTTATTTTATTTATTTTTAATTAAAAAATGACGTGGCAGTTATTTACACACATGGCATGGTAAAAAAAAATGACATGTCACTGGCACATAGGAGATTCTGCTGACTCAATGGGGTCGGGGGCCAATCCTGAAGAATCTTCATTTTTCAAAGGTGGAATCTAAAAAAAAAAATTTACAGGGGCTAAACCCAAAAGTACACTATATTACAGGGGTCAAAAACACTATTAACCCTTTACTTTATGATGATTTTTATTTTGTTTCTATTTTAATTTTGTTCTTTCTTTTCTTCTTTTTTCTTTTCAATATCACGTTTTTTCTTTAGATTGGTTTTTCTTTTTTTTTTTTTCTAGTCATTTTTTGGTCCATTGTCCAGATGTCCTTAATTGGAGCCCAAGCCAGGGGCATTTTTGTCCATAGTTTTTCACCTAAACCCTAGTTTTGGTCACTATTTAAGCTGTCATTATTGCACTGTTCAGGGGGACTGACACACTGACTAATCAGTAGTAGCCGCATCAAAATTATACAAACTGAAAACTTTTTTTTCTCTTTACATTTTCTGAATCAAATACAACAAAAATGACAAAACCTTCAAGAACATCATGAACAAATTTCTCCCAAACTCATAAACAACAAACAATTTCTCATGAACCAAATTCAAATCCATCAACACTACTATAACATCACAAATCCGAATCCATCAACACTACCATAACATCACAAATCCGAATCCATCTCACATCATCACAAATTCGAATTCACCACAAACAACAACACTGTCCGCGATTTCAACAAGAACAGTAGCAAATCGGACCGGCGAGCAACACTTATACAAAAAAAAAAAACAAATCCAAACTGAACTAGAATCAAAGAGGAAGAAGGTCAGAACGTGAAAAACAAAACCAAAACCGAATCGGCCTCAAACAACAGGAAACTAAGTCAGATTTGTCAAGAAAAGAAGGTAGAAAGTTGTTGTGTTCTTTGATTTCCGAAACTTCAATCCTAGATCTAGGACGTTTGAAACTTGTTTTCAAAAATCCGAGTTTATTTTCGTGTTTATCATAAATAAGGATATCCGAAACTGTTAAAATTTTCTAAAAAAAAGTTGTTTGTGTATCCGGCTCGGCGCCGCCGCCGCCTTGTGGCCGGCAGCCACCGTGCCGGAAACTGGAAACTCACTAGCAGGGATGAACATTCCTCCATGTTCTTATTTTTTTTTCCAGAAAACTAGAGTGAGAAAGAGAGAATTTGTTGCTGTTTTGTTTTTAGAGAGAGAAGTTAGAAAGAAAAATGAGTTGAAAACCAAGGAATATGCTTATATATTCCCTCTGTTGAACCGGTTCGGTTGAACCAATCAATCCCTAAACCGGTTCAACTCCTTTGAACTCATTTGTCTTCTAGACTGTTATATCTTAGATCTCACGGTCGTTGCTCCCTCTAGGTGTTTTGTTTTACTGTGCACCCCTTTTCAATTCCATGTTTACGTTTTTTTTTACCGTCAGATTTGGATCCAATGGTTCTTGAGTATTTCCTTTTAAATCCTACGCGGTTTTGTAGTTTATTGTCTATTGTGCACTGTTTTTTTTTAAACCTTTTAAATTTAAATCATGTGGCTGTAATGAACACTGCTGTGATCAGATCTGAACCTTCTGATCTATCAGACGGTTCAGATCTATCCAGCCTGAGCCCTTTTGTTTTTTTACTACTTTTTTACTATTTACACTATCTTTTTACTATTCATACATCTTTTTCACTTGAAATTTTTTCCTCTAATTTCACAAAAATATTTTGGTTCATTTTATTTGTTAATTAATGTTTTTTTTGGTTTTTTTTATTGTTGCTTTATTTATTTTTCCTTCATCATTTCATGCATAATTTTAATACTTGTCATTTTATTTTACTTGTCTTTATTTTTAGTATGTATTTAGGTCTTGTTGTAATTTATTTTTCCGCATTTTATTTTTCTTGTCATTTATATTTTTTGCTTGAGACTTTTGCATGTATCTAGGTCTTATCTAAATATCCAATAATGAGAATATGCACCGACACCACACTTTATTTTTTTACCGCATTATACCGTAACCGCGACCGAAGGCGGAATTGAATTAGTGATAAACTAGGACTAAAAACTTGACTAATATAAGTGCTTTAAAATTGAACAACTAGTAATTTTAGGTTTGAGATTTTTACTTTGGGATCCAATGTCCCCTTCGTATTTTTACGCTTCCGTTACGTTTTACTCCTAGTTTTTACCATTAGCTAAAAATCATTTTCCCAAAAAAAATCAAACAAACAAAAACACCAAAAATATTTTCTTAAGAAACCTTGGATTTTAACCCAAGAGATTTTTCTTTTATTTTCTTAATCAAATTTTCAATCAATCTTAATCTACACTTCAATTTATCTTTTTGTAATTAAAATCAACCAATTTCACATCTTTATTTCTTCTATGTCTTTCGGCCTCTTATCTTCTCAAAATATTTTTCCAAAGCTTTAAAATCAACCTAACTCACCAAATAAATTTTTGAGGTGAACTACATGATTTTGATCCCACTTTTGGGTATGTAGGCAAAAGACTATGTCTTTCCAAATCAATAAAAACAACAAAAAAACATACTTCTTCTCCCTCCATTCTTTCATGTAGACTTTAGGAAATATTTTACAAATAAATAAGCAAGTAATTAGCACAAGATAATTTAGGTAAGAGGCTCCTTCGGAGTACTGAAGTCGTTTAGGGTGCTTAACACCTTCCCTATTCGAAACCAACCCCCGGACCTTGATCTCATAAGGGTTTTTCCTCACTTTTTCGCTTCCCACGAATAAAAGTTGAGAGTTCAAAGATTGAAGGTTCAAAACCAATTAATGGATTGATACCCGAAAATCGCGAGCACAAACATCATACTCTTCCAGCATTTGCTTCATCCAAACTAACTGAGAACAACTACTTCCTGCTGGTATATATTCTGCTTCAGCTGTTGATAAAAACACAAAATTTTGTTTCTTGCTGAACCATGACACAAAATTATTCCCAAGAAAGAAACAACCTCTAGAAGTACTTTTTCTATCATCTGCACTACCTGCCCAGTCAGTATCACAATATACAATTAGCCTGGAGTTTTCACTCTGAGAGTGTAGAAATTTCATAGTCTGTGGTGCCAATGATATACTTCAGAATCCTTTTCACTTGAGTCAGATGAATCATCTTTGGCTCTCCTTGATACCTTGCACATACTCCTACAACAAAGGTTATATCAGGTCTGCTTGCTGTAAGATATAAAAGACTTCCAATCATGCTTCTGTACAGGCTTCGATCAACAGGAACACCATTTTCATCTTTTGATAACTTCAAGTGAGTGGTTGCTGGTGTTCTCTTATGACTAGCATTGTCCAAGCCAAACTTCTTCACAATGTTCTTAGCATACTTACTCTGAGAAATAAATATCATATCCTACATCTGCTTGACCTGTAGACCAAGAAAGTAGGTCAATTCTCCCACAAGACTCATCTCAAATTCAGATTGCATCTGATGGACAAAATGTTGAACCATATGGTTTGACATTCCTCCAAAAACAATGTCATCAACATAGATCTATGCTATCATAAGTCTTCCTTTTTCCTCCTTAACAAACAGGGTCTTGTCAGTTCCTCCCTTTCTATAACCTTGATTGATCAATCCATACAGAGCTTTCTTCAACTTGTACACATGATTAGGGAATTTTGGATCAATAAACCCTTTAGGTTGTTCAACATAGACTTCTTCATGTACGTATCCATTTAGGAAGGCACTTTTCACATCCATCTGAAACAGTTTGAACTTCAGAATACAGGCTACTCCCAAAAGCAACCTTATGGACTCTAACGTGGCAACATGAGCAAAGGTTTCATCAAAGTCTAATCCTTCTACCTGAGTATACCCTTGAGCTACAAGTCTATCTTTGTTTCTGGTAACAGTACCATTCTCATCTGACTTGTTCTTGTAGATCCATTTTGTTCCAATAACATTTATGCCATTTGGTCTTGGCACCATATCCCATACCTCACTTCTTTTGAACTGATTAAGTTCCTCTTGCATAGCCTCAATCCAAAATTCATCAGTGAGAGCTTCCTTTACATTCTTAGGTTCGAATTTGGATACAAAGCAAGAATTGGAAACAATGTCATTTTCTCTTCTGGTTCTAACCCCTTAATCTGGATCTCCAATGATGAGCTCTTGAGGATGATTTTTCTGAACTCTGATTGATGGTCCTTTAATCATTTCTGCATTTTCTAGCTTAGCTTCTTCTGAATTAGTTTCAGATTCTATTACAATTCAAGTATCACCTTATCTTGAGCAGATGTTTCAGGATATGCTTCAACACCTGGTACTTTTTCAGGAACTAGGTCTTTAGCTACATCATTTATTACCACATTGATGGATTCCATAACAACCTGGGTTCTGGAATTGTACACTTTATATGCTCTGCTGTTAGTGGAGTATCCCGAAAAAATTTCTTCAACACGTTTTGGGTCCATTTTCCTTCTGTAATCTCTATCTGTCAGGATGTAGCACTTGCTACCAAAGACATGGAAATATTTTACAGTTGGCTTTCTTCCTTTCCACAGTTCATACAGAGTAGTTGCAGTACCTGCTCTTAATGTAACCCTATTATGAACATGACAGGCAGTATTCATGGCTTCAGCCCATAAATGATAAGGGAGATGTTTAGCATGAAGCATGACTCTGGCTGATTCTTGCAGAGTTCTGTTCTTTCTTTCTACCACACCATTCTGTTGAGGTGTTATAGGTGATGAGAATTCATGCTTGATGCCTTCACCTGTGCAAAATTCATGAAATTAAGAATTTTCAAACTCTGTTCCATGGTCACTCCTTATCCTTACAATGCCTCTGTCTTTTTCTCTTTGAAGTAGGATGCAAAGTTCTTTGAATGACTCAAAGGTATCTGAATTTTCTCTAATAAAGTTCACCCAAGTGAATCTAGAAAAGTCATCAACAACAACCAGAATATATCTTTTACCACCAATGTTGGCCACTTGCATAGGACCCATCAAGTCGATGTGAAGAAGTTCAAGAACCTTAGAAGTTCCCTGATGTTCCAACCTTGGATGAGACATCCGAGTTTGTTTACCCACCTGACATTCTCCACAAATACTTCCTTCAGTAATCTGTAACTTAGGTATTCCTCCGATTGCTTCCACTGAAATAGCTTTCTTCATCCCTTGCAGATTCAAATGACCCAGTTTTTGGTGCCTAGTCTAACTTCTTCATCCTTACTCAGCATGCATGAAGATAAGAGATCCTTTTCTTGAGATACCCATAAGTAACAATTGTCCTTAGATCTAGTACCCTTCATACTCACCTTTCCTTTCTCATCTATGATCTGACATTCAGTTTTGCTGAAATTCATACTCAGACCTTGATCACACAGTTGATTTATACTGATCAAATTTGCAGTTAAACCTTTTACTAAAAGAACATTATCAAGTCTTGGGAATCCTTCACTGACTAAGTTTCCAATACCTATTATCTTCCCTTTAGCCCCATCACCAAAAGTAACATAATTCGTAGCATAAGGCCTGACATTTTCAAGAAATTTATCCACCTCTGTCATGTGTCTGGAGCAACCACTATCAGTCATACACATTTAGGTCATACACATTTAGGTCTTCATTCCTTATTGACCCTACTTACTACAGGTTTGGGTTGATACAACCTATGGGCTCCGTACAACTTATAGCAGAAAGGTTTTTTGTGACCCTGTTTGTTACAAAAGTGACACTTCCATGATGGAGATTCCTTTACCAACTTAGGTTTAGGAGGTTCTACAGGATGTTCCAACATTTGTTCTTTTACAGTAGTACTGCCTATTCTAGTTGATGCTACAAATTCTATTTTCTTAACAGGTTTTCCCTTTTTGGCCTTATGGTATTGTTCTAAAGCCTGAACATAACTACTGCTTTGATGTTCCTGTTTTAGGTATTCATGAGTAAAGCCTATACCATTAGGTTTTCCTTTCACTTGGATTTCTAACATCTTATCCAGAACATCAGTTCTAGTGGTCATCATTCTTACTTACTTTAAGACATTTTCAAGTTGAGAGTTTAGTAAAATTACCTCTTTGTTTAGCTTAGAGATTTTTGCAAGATGACCAATCCTTTGTTCCTGTAGTTGATTTATGACTTCTTCCTGCTCTATCAGAAGTTTGGAGGTGTCCATATCATTGATATCTTGATAACTGTAAGGGACAATCACTTTCTCATAGTACAGATCTTCATCACCAGATTCAGACTCAGATTCAATTCTCCCAGTCATAGCAGTGACACGTTTAGTAGTATCACTTTCCTCATCTCCATCAGCTTCCTCATCATCAGACCAAGACACAATCATCCCTTTCTTATGCTTCTTGAGAAAAGTTGCACACTCAGTTCTGATGTGACCATAACCTTCACATTCGTGGCATTGCACACCTTTGAATTGGCTGTTCTTATCATTAGTCATGTCATTCCTTGCATTGCTTTGTTGCCTATTAGTGTTGAATCTAATGTTCTGCCCATTACCTTTAGATATCCTGTTTACCTACTTAAGAATCCTATTGAACTGCCTTCCATGCAAAACCAGATTTTTTGACAGATTTTCATCCTCCACACTGTCTCCCTGTGCCTCGTCATCAGCAATGTTTGCTGTAAAGGCAATGCCTTTGCCTTTCTTCTCAGTTTTGTTATCCACAACCAGCTCAAAGTTCTAAAGGGACCCTATGAGTTCATCAACTTGCATGCTGGAGATGTCTTATGCTTCTTCAATGGTTGTGACCTTCATATCAAACCTCTTGGGAAGAGATCTGAAAATTTTCCTTACCAATTTTTCATCTGACAACTTTTCTCCAAGAGAGTCAAATGAATTAGCAATGTCCTATATAGTCTCATCCTCCTGCATTTTTAGGCCTTCAAATTTGGTAGTCAGAAGTTGAATCCTTGAACTTTTCACCTTGAACGTACCTTCATGTGCAGTTATAAGAATCTCCCAGGCATCTTTAGCCACATTACATTTTTTTTATTAGCCTGAACATATTCTTCTCCACTCCATTAAAGAGACCATTTAGAGCTTTAGAGTTTGCAAGGGCCTGTTCATCTTCAGGGGGAGACCATTCTTCCTCAGGTTTCAAAACTCCAGTCTTGTTCCCATCTTTGTCAAGAACAACTGGATGTTCCCATCCTTTTAACATTGCTTTCCAAGTCTTGTTGTCAATAGATTTTAGATAGGCACTCATTCGTGACTTCCAATAATCATAGTTGGTTCCATCCAACAGAGGCGGTCTGTTAACAAACCCTCCTTCCTTTTCCATAATGAAGAAATAGTCTCCTCTGGATCTCACCCAATAACAGGCAAGGTGCCTGCTCTGATACCAATTGAAATTCTGGCACGTTAGACTTACGATGTTCTACGTGATGTTCCAATACCGGTAACACACAAACAAATGTTGAATAATAAGATTAGAACATTAAGCTAACAGATGCAAATAAAAGGAAATTGTTGGAACAAAGGGTGTTTCACAAGTATACCACTTAAGTTTTGATGATAACAAGGTATTAAAAATTATCAATTGGATATGCTAAAAGTTTATTCAAGTGTACAGGACCATTAACAAAGAATTATTTACAAGAGGTTCTGACTGAATGAATTAAAGAGCAAAGGAAATTAAGACTGAAGCTTGAAGAGCATCTGAATGACAGCACTCCTGGAAAGTCAGAAGCAGAGTGCGTCTGAAGAAAGAGCTCCTGAAGATGACGTCATCAGAAGCTAGTTTTCCAGAAGCAGATTCATCAGAAGCTAATATTCTCCAGAGGCTAAAGAGCGTTGACAAAGTACAGTGTACGGAAAGTACAACCACTATGTCTGCGCTTGTCCCTGCAACCACCAACTCTACAGTGTGTCTTCTATACACGACAAGAATAATAGCAACTAATGCAGAGACTTTTCCATATTTGCTGGAATGGATTTGAATTTGATTTCATAGTACAATCCTCAAATCAAGCAAAGGATCAATGATGTCAAATCAGCTTCGGTCAAGACTGTGATGAGCTGGCAGTTCCCAACGTCTCTCAAATTCTCTATAAATAGGGATGAAGACTTGAAGAAAGATATATATATATACATACACGCGAACAAGGCTATTCTCTCATATATAAAGTCGCAAACATTGCTCATCAACAACTTAGATAATTCTTACAAAAGTTCACATTTTAGAATTTCTAAGTGTCTAAGAAAAACAGAGTCTGTTCTGTTTTGTTTTGTTTTGTGAATACCTCTGATTGTATATCAAGTATTCAAAACTCTTTTCAATTCTCTGTAATTGTTTAGAAGTCTCTTGGAGTTGTCCTTGAGCATTGAAGTCTCTTTCTTGTGTGATTGAGCAAAGGAAGTCTCTTACTTGTGTGTTTGAGCAACTTGTAATCTGATATTACATTTTAGTGGAACTCTCCTTGGAAGTGCAAGGGGGACAGGACTACTTTCGGATTGTGGAAGGAACCTGTATAAATTGCTTGTGTTCTTCTTCTTTCTCTTGCTCTCTTTCTCTTATCCGCTGCACACTCAAACTCTGAACTCTAATCAGACTCTGATCTTTTCAGACTCTGATCCTAAGAACAGTGCTGTCTTTCGCGAGAAAGAAACGTTTTTGAAAACACAATTCAACCCCCCCCCCCCCCCCCCCCCCCCCCCCCTTCTTGTGTTTTTCCCACCTTCAGAAATAAATAGGAAGTAAAATGCACAAAGAGTTTGTTAACCCAGTTCGGTGCAACGTCACCTACTCTGGGGGCTACCAAGCTAGGAAGGAAATCCACTAGTGTAGTCCGTTTTCAATAGCTATCAGCAAACCACCGTTTGCATTATGTGTAACAGCCCGATTTTTAATATTAGTTTATTAATATTACTAGTGGATAATAATAACAATAATAATAATAATAATATTATTATTATTATTATTATTATTATTATTATTATTATAATTAGTATTGGTCGTTAAATAGTATTAATTTAGAGAGAATAAATAAGGAGAAAGTATATGGGTTGATTAGTCGGTTATAGAGTTGGAGAAAATAATATTTAGGAAGAAAATATAGATTTTTGTTTTGTTTTTAGAGAATAAGAAAATAAAGCATGAACAGAGGTGGATTAGTAAAATTGGATAGAAAAGAGGTGTAGTTAGTGAGATGAGTAGTGTTTAAATGATTTAAGTAGAGGGGAGTGCGAATAGCAAGACCGTATAGTTACATAAATAATAGTAACGAATTCGAGAGGTGCGGATGGTAATCTGAAAAGACTAGTAACAAAACTAGAGAACTAATCAGAAAAGATTTGTAACAAACTCAATTAGAGATTATAAATAGAGAAGAGAATTAGAGAAAAAGGGTTACGGGGAAAGAGAGCAACAAAGCGGCAAAAGAAAAACTAGGGTTGTGGAGAGAAGAGGCAAGGAGGAATAGCGAGAAGAACCTAGAGAGAGATTTCACCATAACAAAATCATCAATTTCGCAAAACTAGAGGTAAGGGTGGGACTAACCTTCTTGAATCATAAGTATATAATTTTGGAAAAAGGGTTTAATCTTGTTGTTGTTGTTGAATTTTGTATGTTATAGAAGTTATGTTTTGAATTCAATTAGATTGTTGAAAGTATAGGTAATTCCATGAATTAATGTGAAGAAATTGATGTTTAGGTTGTAGAATAATAGTAGGTAATGTTTCCTATCAATTTTGGGGTTGAAGTTGTCGAAATTGGGGTTTTTGGGTGAAAACTGATGTCTGTTCGTATAGCTGTTTGTCATCGCTCGCAATGGCGAGTAATCGTACTCGCCTAGCGAGTAGATGTCAACTCGCCACAGCGACTGTTTTTCCTCGAGTGTTTTTCCTCGCCTAGCGAGTAGATGTCAACTCGCTACAGCGAGTGTTTTTACTCGCCTAGCGAACTGTTTAGTAGTAAAATAGTGATTTTGTAGAAATGATGTTTCGGGTCAAGTTTTATATGAATTCGAGTGCCTTTTCATGTTTAGAAAAGATTAGACAACTTGCAAAATCAAATTTGGGCATTGGGAAGTTAAAAATGGGATTTTTGGGTGAAAAATGTTAGTTTCCCGAGAGCTACCTGTTTTAGCTCGCCAACGGCGAGTGATCTTGCTCGCCTAGCGAGTGGACCAAATACGAGCTCGCCACAGCGAGTAATTGTGCCCGCCTCGCGAATTGTTCAGTGGCAGACTGCCTGTTTCGCGTTCTTGTGTCTTTTTCACACGTTTCTATTTTGAGTTGAGCCTTGGTATAAACATGAAAGTTGTTGATAATTGTGTTATCTTTCCAGTGGTATTAAGTTGATGTGAAAATCTTTTGTGGTTGATTTAACATGTTTATATGATGTTGTTGTTGTTGCATTTTAAGTTGTGTCATTGCATAAGCATTGTTGAGCGAAGGGGGTTGTAGCTTGTCAAGCCGAATTACGGCATTAGCGAAAGGAGCTGTAGCTCTGTTGATTTTTAAGTGAAGGGGGTTGTAGCCTGTCAAGCCGAATATACGGAATTAGCGAAGGGAGTTGTAGCTCTGTTGGTACCACATGCATAATTACGTTGCATTTGTTGAGTCGTTGTTGTTGCATTGTTGAACGAAGTTAAATGATGATTGTAGTTGGAATTATATGAAACATTGTTGATGATGAATTGTTGTTGTTTTGTATTTATTAATTCTTTACATGAATTGTTGCTTATTATTATTGAGTGTGAAATCTCAACCCTTCTGTTTGAATGTTGCCTCTACGTGGGTAACATACAAATATCCAGGAGTAACCGCTGATGTGAGTTGATTCCTCGTGTCGTCATAGGAGTCATGCTCTGATCCGTAACGAGATGGGGATATATATGTGTTTAGTTTTTCCTTGTTACATATTTCTTTATAAGTTGATGTTGGACCACTTTTAACTTTGAATTTTATTATGTTGTTGATGTTGAGGCCTTAGTGCCAAGTATTGTTTAAACATTGAATATTTTCCGCTGCGACATTGTTTTAATTATTGAAGACAATTGTTTAAATAAATAGTGGATTTTAACTCTATTTATATTTAATGATGTTTCGAATAACGAAATGTGACATCCTGTTGTGATGAACTCTGATTTATTATATATTATTTATATGTTGGGTAAACGGGTGTTACAATTGGTATCAGAGCAGGTCGGTCTAGTCAGGCCAAAACTTTCTTCTTTTTTTTTTTATATCCCACGTATGCGACAAGTATGTAAATACTTTTCGATACTCATTCTATTTGGTTAATGGTGGGAATTAGCAAAGTGGGGGAGACGGGGGAAGGTGAGCGTAACTTAGGAGTTAGAGAGCCAAATGAAGGGATTTTATCCGGACTTTTTTGTTTAGGTAATTTTGGAGGGCGAAAATTCTTTAAGTGGGGGAGAGTTGTAACAACCCGATTTTTAATATTAGTTTATTAATATTACTAGTGGATAATAATAATAATAATAATAATAATAATAATAATAATAATAATAATAATAATAATAATAATATTAGTATTGGTTGTTAAATAGTACTAGATTTTAGACCCGTGCGATGCACGGGAAGTAAGATATGACATTGATTAATAAATAAGGTAATTGTAAATGAAATAATAATAGTTGTAACAGAGCATGAATTAATGTGTACCAAATAAAACCAATAAAAACTTGAAGTATTTAAGAATTCTCGTTATCACATCAGATAGACAAATAAAAGAAAAACCAAATGCAACTACTAATAAAAGTTTATCTTAAGTAACATTATGCAAATTTGTGGATAATAAAGTGGTATCATAAAACTCAGTTTAGAGTCCATGACTTTTGCTGATTCCAAATCAAAAATCCATCATAAAAATGATGATCAACCTGGCATGAAATAGAATAAATTTGTATTATTAAATACGGTTTTTTTAAATAACATAAGTTATAAAGAGAAATACAAATTACATAACCATATAAAAAAAGTATAAGAAAAATGCATAACATATGGTTAATTTGTGAAACAAATTAACTTGATAAGTATTGACTTTTATTTCAACAACAAAGTTCAAAATATTATTTCTAACACACGCGTGCGCGCGCGCATATATATATATATATAATATGAAAGAAATGTATTATTTTAAATAAAAGTGTTTTGAAATACACAGTAAGATACACGCAACAATAAACAATATGTATATGTGTAAATTACCTATCTTAAATTTTGAAAGACTTCTTTGTAGACAACATTATAAGTTTTGTTGGAGAGACGTCCTTCGTCATCGCAAATCAGTAACTTCAACCCAGCATGTGAAATAACGCGTGAAAGAGAGACATATAACTGTCCGTGTGAAAATATGGGTTTTGGAAGATATATTCCAACATTTTTAAGAGATTGTCCTTGGCTCTTATTGATAGTCATCACAAATGAGGCTACAATAGGAAACTGTTTACGTTGAAATGTGAAAGGAAGTTTTGTATCAGATGGAGATGGAGACAAAGTCAATCTTGGGATATAAACCTTTTGTTCAATATTGTTTCCTGATATTATATTTGCCTCAAGTACGAAATTCCCCATTTGCGTAATTATAAGGCGTGTACCATTGCATAATCCCAACGGTTGATCAATATTTCTCAATAACATAATTGGAACTCCAACCTTGAGATTTAACTCATGGTTTGGCAAACCTGAAGATTTGATGGTGTTAAAAAATTCTGGAGTGATCATCTTATCAAGACTATTAATATTTTCATCCTGTGTAGACGGACTATCAGTACTTAAGTATGTTTTTTCTCACCAGGAATCATCGATAAAATGCAATTGTTCAGTGAATCAATGTAACACCCCGTTTTCCCAACTTTTAAATAACATTGATTAATCAGAGTTTTTCAACTTAAAAACAGAGTGTCACATTCAACTTACAAAATTTTCCACAAATATAAATGGAACAAAAATGCTATTTAGTAAAACATCTGCCTCAATAGAAATTCAACAAAATGCAGCGGAATTATTTTCAACATCTTAAATAGTACTTGGTACTAAAAGGCCACAACATCAACATTGTCTTAAATCCTCATAAAAATAGTTCATCATTGTTTAATAAAAGAGATACGTAACAAGAAATGCAATCAAACATAGCAAACTCTCATCCCGTTACGTATCAGAGCACCTAAAGACACAACGAGAGATAGCCACTCACGACAGCAATCAACAGCTACTTATTCTCGATTACCTGCAAGTTACTCATACGAAGAGCAACATTTCCAAGCAGAAGCGGTGAGATACATATTCAAAAATAGTAAGCATATAATTCATCAATGGAATTCAACAACATAAGCTACAATGTTTAACAATATTATTACTTCACATAATTCTTCATTAGTATCTCATTAATAATAACCAAGTTGACAACAACAACTAACACGACACAACGACACCGACTTAACTATGCAACAACATCAACATAGCAACTTGACAAATGCATTATGCATGTGGTACCAATCAGGGCATAAGCCCTCGACTTTAATTGAGCATAAGCTCCAGGGCATAAGCCCTCAACTTTAATTGAGCATAAGCTCCAGGGAATAAGCCCTCAACTTTAATTGAGCATAGGCTCCAGGGCATAAGCCCTCAACTTTAATGAGCATAAGCTCCAGGCCATAAGCCCTCAACTTTAATGAGCATAAGCTCCAGGGTATAAGCCCTCAACTTTAATTGAGCATAAGCTCCAGGGCATAAGCCCTCAACTTTAATTGAGCATAAGCTCCAGGGCATAAGCCCTCAAGTTTAATGAGCATAAGCTATAGGGCATAAGCAACATGACATTATACAACATACAATAATCACATAATATATTCCAACCTATCAACAACAATAGCAACATATACATTAATCAATTACTTACATATCAAACCAAGTTAGATTCATCACAACATAGATTAAATACTTATAAACACCTTAATTAAACTCATAGTACTTAAGCTCTGAAGTTCGGAGACAATCTATAAGTTTTGGGTTAGTTTTCATAAAATTTCACTAAGACCTCCTTAGAGTATTTTCATCATATCTTAAGATCTAAAAATCATTTTCAAGCCAAACCAAAGCCATTAGAAAGCTAACTCAATTATCTACAACTTTCATGTTTACACCAAAAGCCAGTTCAAAACAGAAATGGGTGGAAATGTGAATGTTTTCCAGTTTTGACTAACAGAAAAATCGGTGGCCGAATTTGACAATTCGATGGCCGATTTTTGTCGAACCAAAGCTGGAAAATCAGCTCAGAATTCGGTTTCCGATTTTGGCAATTCGGTGGCCGAATTCGGGCTTTACAACTTACGGGAACAGACCAGTTTTCACTCCAAAACCCAATTTTACATCACCCAAACCCCAAATTTGATAGGAAACATTACCTATGATTATACTAAGACCTGAACATCAATTTAACACAACAATTCATGGCAATTCATATAATTTCTACAATTTTTATTTACAATTCAAAGACCTAATTTCTCAAACAACAAAGCTATGAACAACAACATAAGACTAACCCTAATCCCCAAAACTCACAACCTACAACTTTTGCCAAACCCAATTTCAGAAAAAACATACTTAAGATTAGAGAATATGAGTCCCACCCTTACCTTAGATTGTTCTTCTGAAATCAACAGCAGCGTTCTTCTTTCCTAGGGTTCTCTCTGAGTTCTCCTCTTTTCCTCCAAAAATTGTACGTGTTCTGATTTTCTAATCTCTCCTTACTGACTCTTAACCTAATACACCTTTTTACTCTTATCACCACAAAATTACTCTTCCCCTTTATCTTATTATTTCTAATAATTATATTCCTCCCCCACTTAGAATATTAACACACTAAATAATGCACATAATAATATATTTCATCAAAGTATATATATTATCAATCAAATAATAACACACTAAAAATACAATAAATTAATAAAATAATAAATAAGAAATTTGGGCATTACAATCAACAATATCATTGGTGGGAGCTAAAATTGCCCTATCTTGAAAAAATGAAATATCACTCATATTCACCAAAAGTGATGGATATGTGCTATTAACAATTGAAGCAATTGGGTCACTTGAGTTCATGATCAACATGTCATCTGGTATTTCAATTTCAGCTTCCCCATCATTGTTTTCTTCGATATTTCCATCTCCAACATTTAAAATCCAGTCTGAGAACTCTTTCAGTTCATTGACATCCGAAGAGGAAGATCCAGTTTGAAGCCTCATGTTTTTGGTCAATTTTAAGACTCGGCAATGTTTCCAAAGGTGTGATGAATTAATGCTAGCATCGACAACATCATGTCTTGGTCCTCTTGGAATGACAGGAAGAATTTGCCTGAAATCACCACCCAAGACGACCACTTTTCCTCCAAAAGGCATAAACTCACTTCCAGGATTAGAGACACGAAGTATATCCCTAAAAGTATATGAAGCACCCTCTTCAATAGAATCACCATGCTGTTTGAAATCCTTTCTTTTAATTGAAGCTTGTATCTTTGACAACTAAAATAAATAAAACATCATGTGAATAAAAAGATAATGTGAAATATAAACTCGAAAAAAAAAACAATGACCAAATAATATTTTTTAACAACACGTATAGTCATGAAACACATTAAAGAATTTTTTTTATTATAATGAATTTATAGTAGTAGTTTAGGTTGGTTTTCGGGTATGTTTTGGGCAGGCAGCTGGCTGAGGTCTGTTACCCTCTCTATATACCTAAAAATTAAAAATAAAATGTTTAGGTATATGTATGCAGATAAAGAAATTAGTATTTAATTGGCTAATTTAAGTGTGATGAAAAACAAAAGATACAACTTGTGAAATACACGAATAAATCAAAGATGTTTAATAACAAATAGACAGATATAATAGAACCGTATGAAAATAATATATTTCATAATACATAACATAAACATGTTGTAGTATAAACCAGACATATTTAACAACAAAATTTATAGGTACAATAGAACCATATACATGACCATACCTTTTCATTTAGCAAAAGTAATTCAATACTGGATGCCTCTTTTGGTTTGTTGAAATCAGGAATTTTCCAAAGATTAACTATACGAACACGTATCTTCCAATCAATTTTTCCAGCAACAATGTCATCAACAGTAGTAATATGAGAAGCCATTATTCAACCTACATAAAATTGAAAAGAAATAAATCATACAAAGGTAGACAAAGTTAGAAATATTAATATAGAGATACTTTAATCGTGTTATAAAAAAGAAGTTAGAAATAGAAAAAGAGATTCAAAGCCAAAAAAATCTGACGCACGTTAATTCTAAGCTTTTTGAAGCTTTATTAATCAAATGAAGAATGACAAATAAATGCTATTTGATGTTACTTATATAGGGAAAGTGAGAGATGATTTGTTTTGCATAAAGTAGAAGAGATGTAGAGAGAGTTTGTTACTAAAAACTAAAAATAGGAAAAAAGATTACGCCGAAAATATAAAATGTATCCATACTTTGGTGGCACAAATATAATAACTAAACAAAAAAAATAGGAAAAATATAAAACAAACCAAAGATTAGTGTAAAAAAAAAACCAAAGATTATGCCGAAAATATAAAACTTATCCATACTTTGGTGGCATAAATATAGCAAATATTTGTTCAATTATAGTGACAAATAGGATTTAATATTAGTTAACAAAAAACAAAAAAATTATATGGGGATCGGTGTTTATATTGCCAAATAAATAGAGAAAATAGAAAACAAAACTACAATGTCAATTAAACAAAAAAACAAAATAAGATTGTGAAAGAAAACAAAAACGAAAAAAACAAACTAAGATTATGATGAAAGAAAAAAACAAAAAAAAAACAAACAAAGATTACCGAAAATAAAAAAGTATTTAGCAGTTTATGCACAAATTTAGCAAAATTTTGTTCAATTACTTAAATATATATATATATATATATATATATATATTAATTAATTTAATTAATAATAATAATGAGATGTCAATATAAAAATGACAAAATAAACCTCAAGTTTTGGCTCCAAAAAGTTGTCTAAGAAAACTTAAGAACTTTTATAAATAAGATTAATTTAGAGAGAATAAATAAGGAGAAAGTAGATGGGTTGATTAGTTGGTTATAGAGTTGGAGAAAATAATTTTTAGAAAGAAAATATAGTTTTTTGTTTTGGTTTTAGAGAATAAGAAAATAGAGCATGAACAGAGGTGTATTAGTAAAATTGGATAGAAAAGAGGTGTAGTTAGTGAGATGAGTAGTGTTTCAATGATTTAAGTAGAGGGGACTGCGAATAGCAAGACCGTATAGTTACATAAATAATAGTAACGAATTCGAGAGGTGCGGATAGTAATCTGAAAAGATTAGTAACAAAACTAGAGAACTAATCTGAAAATATTTGTAACAAACTCAATTAGAGATTATAAATAGAGAAGAGAATTAGAGAAAAACGGTTACATGGAAAGAGAGCAACAAAGCGGCAACAGAAAAACTAGGGTTGTGGAGATAAGAGGCAAGGAGGAATAGCAAGAAGAAACTAGAGAGAGATTTCACCGTAGGAAATCATCAATTTCCCAAAACTAGAGGTAAGGGTGGGACTAACCTTCTTTAATCATAAGTATATAATTCTGGAAAAAGGGTTTAATCTTGTTGTTGTTGTGGAATTTTTTATGTTATAGAAGTTAGGTTCTGAATTCAATTAGATTGTGGAAAGTATAGGTAATTCCATGAATTAATCTGAAGAAATTGATGTTCAGGTTGTAGAATAACAATAGGTAATGTTTCCTATCAATTTTGGGGTTTGGGTTGTCGAAATTGGGGTTTTTGGGTGAAAACTGATGTCTGTTCGTAGAGTTGTCTTTCATCGCTCGCAATGGCGAGTAATCGTACTCGCCTAGCGAGTAGATGTCAACTCGCCACAACGAGTGTTTTTCCTCGCCTAGCGAGTAGATGTCAACTCGCCAGAGCGAGTGTTTTTACTCGCCAAGCGAACTGTTCAGTAGTAAAATAGTGATTTTGTAGAAATGATGTTTTGGGTTCAGTTTTATATGAATTCGAGTGCCTTTTCTTGTTTAGAAACGATTAGACAACTTGTAGAATAAAATTTGGGCATTGGGAAGTTAAAATTGGGATTTTTGGGTGAAAAATGTTAGTTTCCCGAGAGCTACCTATTTTAGCTCGCCATCTGCGAGTGATCTTGCCCGCCTAGTGAGTGGACCAAATACAAGCTCGCCACAGCGAGTAATTGTTCTCGCCTCGCAAATTGTTCAGTGGCAGACTGCCTATTTCACGTTCTTGTGTCTTTTTCACACATTTCTGTTTTGAGTTGGGCCTTGGTATAAACATGAAAGTTGTTGATAATTGTGTTATCTTTCCAGTGGTCTTGAGTTGATGTGAAAATCTTTTGTGGTTGATTTAACATGTTTATATGATGTTGATGTTGTTGCATTTTAAGTTGTGTCATTGCATAAGCAATCTTGAGCGAAGGGGGTTGTAGTCTGTCAAGCCGAATTAGGGCATTAGGGAAGGGAGCTGTAGCTATGTTGATTTTTAAGCGAAGGGGGATGTAGCCTGTTAAGCCGAATTACGGCATTACCGAAGGGAGTTGTAGCTTTGTTTGTACCACATGCATAATTACGTTGCATTTGTTGAGTCGTTGTTGTTGCATTGTGGAACAAAGTTAAATGATGATTGTAGTTGGAATTATATGAAACATTGTTGATGATGAATTGTTGTTGTTTTGTATTGATTAATTCTTTACATGAATTGTTGCTTATTATTATTGAGTGTGAAATCTCACCCCTTCTGTTTGAATGTTGCCTCTACGTGGGTAACGTGCAGATATCCAGGACCGCTGATGCGAGTTGATTCCTCGTGTTGTCATAGGAGTCATGCTCTGATACGTAACGGGATGGGGATATTTATGTATTTTGTTTTTCCTTGTTACGTATTTCTTTATAAGTTGATGTTGGACCACTTTTAACTTGGAATTTTATTATGTTGTTGATGTTGAGGCGGTAGTGCCAAGTATTGTTTAAACATTGAATATTTTCCGCTGGGAAATTGTTTTAATTATTGAAGACAGTAGTTTATATAAATAGTGGATTTTAATGATGTTTCGAAGAACGAAATGTGACATCCTGTTATGATGAACTCGTATTTATTATTTATTATTTATATTTTGGGAAAACAAGATTTTACAATTGGTATCAGAGCAGGTCGGTCCAGTCAGGCCAAAACTTTCTGCTTCTTTTTTTATATCCCTCGTATACGACAAGTATGTAAATACTTTTCGATACTCATTCTATTTGGTTAATGGTGGGAATTATCAAAGTGGGGGAAATGGGGGAAGGTAAACGTAACCTAGGAGTTAGAGAGCACAATGAAGAGATTTTATCCGTACATTTTCGTTTAGGTAATTTTCGAAGGAGAAAATTTTTTAAGTGGGGGAAAGTTGTAACAACCCGATTTTAAATATTAGTTTATTGATATTACTAGTGGATAATAATAATAATATTATTATTATTATAATTAGTGTTGGTTGTTAAATAGTATTAATTTAGAGAGAATAAATAAGGCGTAAGTAGATAGGTTGATTAGACAGATATAGAGTTGGAGAAAATAATATTTAGGAAGAAAATATAGTTTTTTGTTTTGTTTTTAGAGAATAAGAAAATAGAGCATGAACAGAGGTGGATTAGGAAAATTGGATAGAAAAGAGGTATAGTTATTGAGATGAGTAGTGTTTTAATGATTTAAGCAGAGGGGAGTGCGAATAGCAAGACCATATAGTTACATAAATAATAGTAACGAATTCGAGAGGTGCGGATAGTAATCTGAAAAGATTAGTAACAAAACTCGAGAACTAATCTGAAAAGATTTGTAACAAACTCAATTAGAGATTATAAATAGAGAAGAGAATTAGAGAAAAAGGGTTACGGGGAAAGAGAGCAACTAAGCGGCAAAAGAAAAACTAGGGTTGTGGAGAGAAGAGGCAACGAGGAATAGTGAGAAGAACCTAGAGAGAGATTTCACCGTAGGAAATCAATAATTTCGCAAAACTAGAGGTAAGGGTGGGACTAACCTTCTTTAATCATAAGTATATAATTCTGGAAAAAAGGGTTTAATCTTGTTGTTGTTTTTGAATTTTTGATGTTATAGAAGTTAGGTTATGAATTCAATTAGATTGTTGAAAGTATAGGTAATTCCATGAATTAACGTGAAGAAATTGATGTTCAGGTTGTAGAATAACAGTAGGTAATGTTTCCTATCAATTTTGGGGTTTGGGTTGTCGAAATTACGGTTTTTGGCTGAAAACTGAGGTCTGTTCGTAGAGCTGTCTGTCATCGCTCGCAATGGCGAGTAATCGTACTCCCCTAGCGAGTAGATGTCAAGTCGCCACAACGAGTGTTTTTCCTCGCCTAGCGAGTAGATGTCAACTCGCCACAGCGAGTGTTTGTACTCGCCTAGCGAATTGTTCAGTAGCAAAATAGTGATTTTGTAGAAATGATGTTTTGGGTCAAGTTTTATATGAGTTCGAGTACCTTTTCATGTTTAGAAACAATTAGACAACTTGTAGAATCAAATTTGGGCATTGGGAAGTTAAAATTGGGATTTTTGGGTGAAAAATGTTAGTTTCCCGAGAGCTACCTGTTTTAGCTCGCCATCGGCGAGTGATCTTGCTCGCCTAGCGAGTGGACTAAATACAAGCTCGCCACAGCGAGTAATTGTGCTCGTTTGGCGAATTGTTCAGTGGCAGACTGCTTGTTTCGCGTTCTTGTGTCTTTTTCACATGTTTCTATTTAGAGTTGTACCTTGGTATAACCATGAAAGTTGTTGATGATTGTGTTATCTTTCCAGTGGTCTTGAGTTGATGTGAAAATCTTTTGTAGTTGGTTTAACATGTTTATATGATGTTTCCGTTGTTGCATTTTAAGTTGTGTCATTGCATAAGCATTGTTGATCGAAGGGGGTTGTAGCCTGTCAAGCCGAATTACGACATTAGCGAAGGGAGCTGTAGCTCTGTTGATTTTCAAGCGAAGGCAGGTGTAGCCTGTCAAGCCGAATTACAGCATTAGCGAAGGGAGTTGTAGCTCTCTTGGTACCACATGCATAATTACATTGCATTTGTTGAGTTGTTGTTGTTGCATTGTTGAACGAAGTTAAATGATGATTGTAGTTGGAATTATATGAAACATTGTTGATGATGAATTGTTGTTGTTTTGTATTGATTAATTCTTTACATGAATTGTTGCTTATTATTATTGAGTGTGAAATCTCACCCCTTCTGTTTGAATGTTGCCTCTACGTGGGTAATGATGACATGCTGTCATTACGTAATTTTTATGTATATATTATCATATTATGGAGTCACAAGGCAACTTAAGCAGCAAGAAAAGCAAGAAAAAGCAAGAAAACTGAAGAAAAGGCTAAGTCACAAAAACGTGTCACGCTGGCTGAAAAACGTGACACGTTGTTACAAGTCAGAACGCATGTTTTTGGAAAAAAGGAGAACGTGTCACGTTGGCCAAAACGTGACACGTTTTGTGAAACCCTAATTTCGTTTCTTGTTACATAAGGAAAAAACGTGGCACGTTTTACTTAAAACGTGACACGTTTTGGCGAATTTCTGTGCCTATTTAAGCTGAAGTCTATTCCGAAAACAAGGGTTACGAATCTTGGAGAGAAAAGTGCGATTTTGACATCAAGGCGACTGCAAGGAGGACGATTTCTTCATCCTTTTACCAGTTTCATGTATGTTTTATTGATTCAATTGATTATGCTATTTGTAAACATTGTTATGAGTAGCTAAATCTCTTAGAGATTGGATCCGAGATGATTCTGTGTAAACCCTAGTTGATCTTATGTTGCTATGACGAAACTCTATTCCATATTAATGATTATTTAAGTCTTTATTCAATTCAATTGTTCTTAATGCTTTTTATATCCTGATCAAATATAAATATGTTTTCGTGAGAATGAATGACTACTGACCCTAGCTTTCAACTTAGACTTAATTGAATTGTTCTAATAAACATGGTTAATCTAGGAATGGATAATCGTTTATTAGTGATATTAGGTTAACGTGTTTAAACCTTCAAGAATTATTAGACCACCTAAGGAATTAGGGGCTGTAGTTTAAGAAGAGGGTCCTAACTCAAGGGATTGATTAGGGCTATTTTGTTAACTATCGTGGGACTTAAAGAACCATTAATAGGAATAGAGTACAGTAACCAATTAGGGGAAACATAGAGGATTCGACGATCCGATCTCATCTCTCTCCATATTTTCTAAACAAACTTTATCTTGTTGTTATTTGTTTTATAAAGAAAAAAACAAACCAAATCTTCCGCCTAGTGGCAAAACAAATATAACCTTTATACATCCTATTGCATAACGAAATTAAATTATTGCGACTAAAAACAATCCTCGTGGGATCGATATTTTTACTACTTCGATAGTATTTGGTGCACTTGCCAAACGTCTATCAGGTAACGTGCAGATATCCAGGAGTAACCGCTGATGTGAGTTCATTCCACGTGTCGTCATAGGAGTCATGCTCTGATACGTAACGGGATGGGGATATTTATGTGTTTTGTTTTTCCTTGTTACATATTTCTTTATAAGTTGATGTTGGACCTTTTATAACTTTGAATTTTATTATGTTGTTTACGTTGAGGCCTTAGTGCCAAGTATTGTTTAAACATTGAATATTTTCCACTGCGACATTGATTTAATTATTGAAGACAGTTGTTTAAATAAATTGTGGATTTTAACTCTATTTATATTTAATGATGTTTCGAAGAACGAAATGTGACATCATGTTGTAATGAACTCTGATTTATTATATATTATTTATATGTTGGGAAAACGGGGTGTTACAATTGGTATCAGAGCAGGTCGGTCCTGTCAGGCCAAAACTTTCGATACTCATTCTATTTGGTTAATGGTGGGAATTAGCAAAGTGGGGGAGACGGGGGAAGGTGAGCGTAACTTAGGAGTTAGAGAGCCAAATGAAGGGATTTTATCCGGACTTTTTTGTTTAGGTAATTTTCAAGGGCGAAAATTCTTTAAGTGGGGGAGAGTTGTAACAGCCTGATTGTTAATATTAGTTTATTAATATTACTAGTGGATAATAATAATAATAATAATAATAATAATAATAATAATAATAATAATAATAATAATAATAATAATAATAATAATAATAATAATAATAATAATAATAATAATAATATAATTAGTATTGGTTGTTAAATAGTATTAATTTACAGAGAATAAATAAGAAGAAAGTAGATGGGTTGATTAGTCGGTTATAGAGTTGGAGAAAATAATATTTAGGAAGAAAATATAGTTTTTTGTTTTGTTTTTAGAGAATAAGAAAATAGAGCATGAACAGAGGTGGATTAGTAAAATTGGATAGGAAAGAGGTGTAATTATTGAGATGAGTAGTGTTTTAATGATTTAAGCAGAGGGGAGTGCGAATAGCAAGACCGTATAGTTACATAAATAATAGTAACGAATTCGAGAGGTGCGGATAGTAATCTGAAAAGATTAGTAACAAAACTAGAGAACTAATCTGAAAAGAATTGTAACAAACTCAATTAGAGATTATAAATAGAGAATAGAAATAGAGAAAAAGGGTTACGGGGAAAGAGAGCAACAAAGCGGCAAAAGAAAAACTAGGGTTGTGGAGAGAAGAGGCAAGGAGGAATAGCGAGAAGAACCTAGAGAGAGATTTCACTGTAGGAAATCATCAATTTCGCAAAACTACAGGTAACGGTGAGACTAACCTTCTTTAATCATAAGTATATAATTCTGGAAAAAAGGGTTTAATCTTGTTGTTGTTGTTGAATTTTTGATGTTATAGAAGTTAAGTTCTGAATTCAATTAGATTGTTGAAAGTATAGGTAATTCCATGAATTAATGTGAAGAAATTGATGTTCAGGTTGTAGAATAACAGTAGGTAATGTTTCCTATAAATTTTGGGGTTTGGGTTGTCGAAATTGGGGTTTTTGGGTGAAAACTGATGTCTGTTCGTAGAGTTGTCGGTCATCGCTCGCGATGGCGAGTAATCGTGCTCGCCTAGCGAGTAGATGTCAACTCGCCACAGCGAGTGTTTTTCCTTGCCTAGCGAGTAGATGTCAACTCGCCACAGCGAGTGTTTTTACTCGCCTAGCGAAATGTTCTGTTGTAAAATAGTGATTTTGTAGAAATGATGTTTTGGGTCAAGTTTTATATGAATTCGAGTGCCTTTTCATGTTTAGAAACGATTAGACAACTTGTAGAATCAAATTTGGGCATTGGGAAATTAAAATTGGGATTTTTGGGTGAAAAATGTTTGTTTCCCGAGAGCTACCTGTTTTTGTTCGCCATCAGCGAGTGATCTTGCTCGCCTAGCGAGTGGACCAAATACGAACTCGCCACAGCGAGTAATTGTGCTCGTTTGGCGAATTGTTTAGTGGCAGCTGCCTGTTTCGCGTTCTTGTGTCTTTTTCACACGTTTCTATTTTGAGTTGGGCCTTGGTATAAACATGAAAGTTGTTGATAATTGTGTTATCTTTCCAGTGGTCTTGAGTTGATGTGAAAATATTTTGTGGTTGATTTAACATGTTTATATGATGTTGCTGTTGTTGCATTTTAAGTCGTGTCATTTCATAAGCATTGTTGAGCGAAGAGGGTTGTAGCCTGTCAAGCCGAATTACGACATTAGCGAAGGGAGCTGTAGCTCTATTGATTTTTAAGCGAAGGGGGTTGTAACCTGTCAAGCCGAATTACGACATTATTGAAGGGAGTTGTAGCTTTGTTGGTACCACATGCATAATTCTATTGCATTTGTTGAGTCATTGTTGTTGCATTGTTGAACGAGGTTAAATGATGATTGTAGTTGGAATTATATGAAACATTGTTGATGATGAATTGTTGTTGTTTTGTATTGATTAATTCTTTACATGAATTGTTGCTTATTATTATTGAGTGTGAAATCTCACCCCTTCTGTTTGAATGTTGCCTCTACGTGGGTAACGTGCAGATATCCAGGAGTAACCGCTGATGTGAGTTGATTCCTCGTGTCGTCATAGGAGTCATGCTCTGATACGTAACGGGATGGGGATATTTATGTGTTTTGTTTTTCCTTGTTACGTAGATGTTGGACCACTTTTAACTTGGAATTTTATTATGTTGTTGATGTTGAGGCCTTAGTGCCAAGTTTTGTTTAAACATTGAATATTTTCCGCTGCGACATTGTTTTAATTATTGAAGACAGTTGTTTAAATAAATAGTGAATTTTAACTCTATTTATATTTAATGATGTTTCGAAGAACGAAATATGACATCCTGTTGTGATGAACTCTGATTTATTTTATATTATTTATATGTTGGGAAAACGGGGTGCTACAATTGGTATCAGAGCAGGTCTGTCCAGTCAGGCCAAAACTTTATTCTTCTTTTTTTTATATCCCTCGTATGCGACAAGTATGTAAATACTTTTCGATACTCATTCTATTTGGTTAATGGTGGGAATTAGCAAAGTGAGGGAGACGGAGGAAGGTGAGCGTAACTTAGGAGTTAGAGAGCCAAATGAAGGGATTTTATCCGAACTTTTTCGTTTAGGTAATTTTCGAGGGCAAAAATTCTTTATGTGGGGGAGAGTTGTAACAGCCTGATTTTCAATATTAGTTTATTAATATTACTTGTTGATAATAATAATAATATTATTGTTATTATAATTAGTATTGGTTGTTAAATAGTATTAATTTAGAGAGAATAAATAAGGAGAAAGTCGATGGGTTGATTAGTCTATTATAGAGTTGGAGAAAATAATATTTAGGAAGAAAATATAGTTTTTTGTTTTGTTTTTAATGAATAAGAAAATAGAGCAAGAACAGAGGTGGATTAGTAAAATTGGATAGAAAAGAGGTGTAGTTAGTGAGATGAGTAGTGTTTTAATGATTTAAGCAGAGGCGAGTGCGAATAGCAAGACCGTATAGTTACATAAATAATAGTAACGAATTCGAGAGGTGAGGATAGTAATCTAAAAAGATTAGTTACAAAACTAGAGAACTAATCTGAAAAGATTTGCAATAAACTCAATTAAAGATTATAAATAGAGAAGAGAATTAGAGAAAATAGGGTTACAAGGAATGAGAGCAACAAAGCGGCAAAAGAAAAACTAGGGTTGTGGAGAGAATATGCAAGGAGGAATAGCGAGAAGAACCTAGAGAGAGATTTCACCGTAGGAAATCATCAATTTCGCAAAACTAGATGTAAGAGTGGGACTAACCTTCTTTAATCATAAGTATATAATTCTGGAAAAAGGGTTTAATCTTGTTGTTGTTGTTGAATTTTTGATGTTATAGAAGTTAGGTTTTGAATTCAATTAGATTGTTGAAAGTATAGGTAATTCCATGAATTAACGTGAAGAAATTGATGTTCAGGTTGTAGAATAACAGTAGGTAATGTTTCCTATCAATTTTGGGGTTTGGGTTGTCGAAATTGGGGCTTTTGTGTGAAAACTGATGTATGTTTGTAGAGTTGTCTGTCATCGCTCGCAATGGCGAGTAATCGTACTCGCCTAGCGAGTAGATTTCAACTCGCCACAGCGAGTGTTTTTCCTCGCCTAGCGAGTAGATGTCAACTCGCCACAGCGAGTGTTTTTACTCGCCTAGCGAACTGTTCAGTAGTAAAATAGTGATTTTGTAGAAATCATTTTTTGGGTCAAGTTTTATATGAATTAGACTGCCTTTTCATGTTTAGAAACGATTAGACAACTTGTAGAATCAAATTTGGGCATTGGGAGGTTAAAATTGGGATTTTTGGGTGAAAAATGTTAGTTTCCAGAGAGCTACCTGTTTTAGCTCGCCATCGGCGAGTGATCTTGGTCGCCTAGCGAGTGGACCAAATACGAGCTCGCCACAGTGAGTAATTTTGCTCGCCTCGCGAATTGTTCAGTGGCAGACTGCCCCCTTCGTGTTCTTGTGTCTTTTTCACACGTTTCTGTTTTGAGTTTGGCCATGGTGTAAACATGAAAGTTGTTGATAATTGTCTTATCTATCCAGTGGTCTTTAGTTGATGTGAAAATCTTTTGTGGTTGATTTAACATGTTTATATGATGTTGTTGTTGTTGCATTTTAAGTTGTGTCATTGCATAAGCATTGTTGAGCAAAGGGGGATGTAGCCTGTCAAGCCGAATTACTGCATTAGCAAAGGGAGTTGTAGCTCTGTTGATTTTTAAGCGAAGGGGGATGTAGCCTGTCAAGCCGAATTACGGCATAAGCGAAGGGAGTTGTAGCTCTGTTGGTACCACATGCATAATTACATTGCATTTGTTGAGTCGTTGTTGTTGCATTGTTGAACGAAGTTAAATGATGATTGTAGTTGGAATTATATGAAACATTGTTGATGATGAATTGTTGTTGTTTTGTATTGATTAATTCTTTACATGCATTGTTGCTTATTATTATTGAGTGTGAAATCTCACCCCTTCTGTTTGAATGTTGCCTCTACATGGGTAACGTGTAGATATCCAGGAGTAACCGCTGATATGATTTGGTTCCTCGTGTCGTCATAGGAGTCATGCTCTGATACGTAACGGGATGGGGATATTTATGTGTTTTGTTTTTCCTTGTTACGTATTTCTTTATAAGTGGATGTTGGACCACTTTTAACTTGGAATTTTATTATGTTGTTGAAGTTGAGGCCTTAGTGCCAAGTATTGTTTAAACATTGAATATTTTCCGCTGCGATAATCATTGAAGATAGTTGTTTAAATAAATAGTGGATTTTAACTCTATTTATATTTAATGATGTTTCGAAGAACGAAATGTGACATCCTGTTGTGATGAACACTGATTTATTATATATTATTTATTTGTTGGGAAAACGGGGTGTTACATTATGGACCTATGACCTACCCGTACTGACTTCAGTCTAGGAAATCCTAGATTTGGGATCCCATCTCACTCCCTTACAAATGATCACAGACTCTGTGATACTCAAGTTACAGACACAATCAATATGATGAAGTTACCTTCAAAACAACTAACTAGCACCTTGTTTCACAACTTCGGTGTAGTGCACAAACTACCTAACTTTTTGCTTACAAGCTTCAGAGTAGTGAACAAATTACAACTCAAACATAATCCTAAGCATGCATCAAAATAATACACGAAAGGCTCACAAACAAGAGACTCAAAACCCTAAAAGTTATATTCTTCAAATGACGGCTTGAATACTCAATTAGGTCTTGCAGTCTTGAATAAATACTAAGAAATTAGGGTCAGTCACTTGTTGGGCTTCAGATTAAATCGGTGATCCATTTTACAATAGATAGAACCAGATAAGAAAACTCCTAAAATGTAGGCACTTCTTTAGGAACATTATTATCACCTCCAAACTTTCCTAAGTAGATAACACTCCTTCAGGAAATTACAGATGTTCTGATTCTCTATTAAAGACACGCGGTTTGACCAACAAGAATAAAGACGTGGATTCCTTAAATAAATAAACGCGTGCGTAAAATAAGGCAAGGTACATAACGCACAGAAATTTTGTTTGTCACAAAGATCAATATTTTTTTTTGTCACAAAGATCAATATTTTTTTTTTTTTTTACAATTTCAAGGGATATTTTGCACATAAGTGTGAAATTTGAAGGGAGTATTTATTTTTTTGTTATATTTGAGGGAGTATTTGCTTATATATATGGAAAAAAATCCAGTTTTTTTTCTTTCAAAAAAAAGAAATTGGAAATAAAAAACAATTACCCCTATGACACAACATGACATGTTAGACTACGTCACATAGACAGTCAACAACCACATCATATTGATTGACGAGGAAATTAACAATGGGGATTTTTGTCTAATGTTTTACAATATCAAAGAGATTTGAATTCTACTCTCCACCCTGCAAAATTTGCTCGCGCCCTGCAACCATGCCGAAAATGCCCATGCGCTAGTTAACTGGCGCAAGTGCTAAATACTGCGCTAGTTAACGCACGCTCCGCTACTTAACTGGCGCAAGTGCTAAAACATTGTGCGCGTTAACTGGCACTGTGCGCGTTAACTGGCGCAGCATTTAGCACATGCGCCAGTTAAGTGGCGCACACAGACAAGGCAGAACCTCTATTTTCCCTGATTTTTCAATCCTTCTTTCATACATTCATTCAAGCATGCATTTTTCATCATTTATTCAAACATTCATTCAATCAATCAAAAATAGCAGAATAAAACAACGGGAAAAATTAACGAATATTGTCATAAAAGGGCAAATGTTATAGGATTACAATCAAATCCTTAAAAATGTCATAAAAAATATAGAAAAAAACCCTAGTCCCGTGGATTCCTACTCCTCCTCCGGGGAGGCGGCATCTGCTCCATCATGCTCCACTCCGACTGGATGCCCTGCATTATGCGATGAATCTCCGGATTACCAAACACATCAGGATGCCCCATTACACTGTCCACTATGGCCCTGATGTTGTTAATGATCTGGTATGGGTCTGGAGGATGTCTAACCCAACTTTTGCTCAACAATAACCTCCTCGTAAGGAGGGACAAGACGAGGAGGGGCAGCAGCTGCATAATCAGGAATGGTCGCAGGGGGGTTCACAATAGGATGTGACACTGCAACGAACCATCTCATGTAGCCTCTAGTATGAGCCCATGGCTGGTTATCCGGAACCTGATCACCCCTCTGCTGATGGCTGAGGACATGTAGAGCAAACTCCGTGAAGGCATGGGCCACGTCATCCGCCGCAAGAACCTCGATGTCTGTAGGAGGCCTGGGAATTCTCTGGACATACCCGTACTGCCTAAGAACCCGCTCTGGCAAGTGATGGACCATCCTGTCGCGGCTGGCCATGATCCATCCGGAGTACCAACATATGTCCTGGAAGGGCGTGATGTGTCGTCGCCTTTCGTACGGCCTCCAGGTGACATGTAAATGGTCCAAGGAATCAATGGCAGCTCGGTAGTGTCCAAGATTAGAAAATCCCCTAGGAGGTCTCCATTGAGTCACAAGCGGGGCAACAGTAGGGTCGTACTCCTCAGCATCAATCCTCAGAATGATGTTCGAGAAGTGCGCCAAAGTTCATCCCTGCAAACACAAAGAAACAAATATTTATATCACCACAAGAATTATACAAACAACTAAACATTTACGATCAAATAAGTAAAGAAGAAGAAAAACAAATATTACCACAAGCAATGTCATGTAACCACCGCAGGAGGCCACCGATGAGTCGGAGGTAAGTGATAGCTGCTCATATAGGAAAGCAAGTCCCATCCCACCCCATGACCAGCTTCCCAACTCGTCCATATCTTGTAGCGCAAGCAGCCAGAGAAGATTAATGTTTTTGATGTTCTTGGCAGAAAAAATGGTCTAGCCAAGCAAGAGCAACAAAAACGCCTTAATGCAGGCCAACCTAACCAGAGCTCGCTCGTGTTGCTCCTCCTCGGAGTCAATCTCAACCAGCTGATTACACCTATGCAAGAGCTCCTCGTAGCGCCTCTTCAGGACACCAAAACTGACGTAACAACCACCCTGTCTTGTCAGCTCCTTAGCGGCATCCTCTAGTGTAAACAGTAGGTCCGCCTGCATCATCTCTAACCCCTCCTCACGGGTTAACTCTCTATCAGGAAGGAGCCTCCTAGTGATGGGGATGCCTAGGAGACACGCCATATCATCTAGTGTGATGGTCATCTCTCCAACAGGTAGGTGGAAGCTACTGGTCTCCCCATGCCATCTCTCGGTCATCGCACAAACGAACCCGTGAGATATGTTCTCATATCCACTACTGAGGAGGGGAGTAAGGCCGGACGCATTCACTTCATCCCAAAACCAATCATTTCCTTCCCCGGGCATCGGCAATGTCAAGTTTGTAATGCTCAACTTCTTCCTGTGAGATATGCCTTTCACCTTATGTTTTCTTCGAAACTGAAATACAAAAACAAAACACAACAAACAGCACCGTTAAATAAATAATAAGCAAAACAAACATTAATTACATGCTAACATTAAATAAATAAGTAAAATAATAATTAGATTAAGTTGTATAAATAGTAAAAGAAGTAAAATAAACATTAAATTATACTTACATCGGCATCGACCCATATCCTGCATGCCACATGTCCACCAAAGTCAGGTAGAAGCCTGAGGTCAGAAGGCCCCCCTGTATAGCCGTCCGGGCCGGCCTCGTACACCACCCTCGGCACCCCCTGAAAACGAGTTAGAGGTTCGTCAACAACAGCCTCCTCATGCTACTGAGGTTCCTCAACAACGGGCTCCTCATGATGATACTGATGCTGCTGATAAGCATCAAACTGATATTGGTGAGGCTGAGGGTCCTCAAACTGATACTCATGACCATGCGGGTGCTCATACACCTGATACTGCGTTGGGTCCACCGTTTGGGATGGACCCGTATGCGACGATGACCCTCCCGCAGCATCAACTCTAGCAATCCTCGTTCCCCCACCTCTCCCTCGACCAGCCATAGGAGGGCGTGATGCTTCTTTCTCCCTCCTTACACTACCAGTAGGGGCAATCCTCCCTGCCCTAAGTCTGTGGCTCCTATCCTGCTCGGACGTTATCTGAGAAGTATTCCTCCAAGACATATCTGCATAATATTTAACAAAACACAAATTAAATTATACAATTTCACACGAACATTGTGTCATTTCCAACAATTCAACAACAACACTAAAATTCCAACAATGACATTTCAATCTGTAAACTACCACATTGCAGTCAAACATATTATAATCAAAATTAACAAACCATATGCTAACTAATTTCATAAGTCACAATCCAAAAAAACAAAACAATTACCATTGAGACATTTTACCAAACACTGGTGTGCAATATTCAAACAACAACGTAATCTAACAATTTTCAAACCCTAAACTACCACAATGTACTCTAAACAACTTCTAAACAACAATTCCTAAGTTAATTCATCACTATCAATCATCAAAACTAACATGCAAACAAAATTTATAAAACCTTAAAAAGGTTATATTTCTTCAAAAAAACAAAAATTTCTACAACTTAAATGTAATTAAGTAGGATAATCATCACTTACTTGATAATATGGGATAAATTGGGTTTGAATGACGCAAGAATGGTGAAAATTGCACTTGGAGAGGAAATTTTCGTGTTTGGAAAAGTTGGAGAAATGAAGATTTTGGTTCTGTCCGCGCCTGTATAACTTAAGTAACGCTGCGCTACTTAAGGTGCGCGGCGCTACTTAAGTGGCGCACAAAACACTACTTGCGCTAGTTAAGGTGCGCGACGCTACTTAACTAGCGCAGGGGTATTTTTGACAACACTGCAGGGCGCGAGCAAATTGTGCTTGGCGCAAAGCAGAATTCAAGAGATATTTGTCTTTTTTCTCAAATTTTGAGTGAATAATTATTAGATTTTACGATTTGTATTTTTCTCAAATTTGAATCGCGATCCCCTTACTTCACAGACAGTGAGGTCTCTCCCATCCAACTCACTTCTCCAATACTATCAGATACACCAAACATGCATTTTCGAATTATACCTTCAAATCACGCTCTCCTTTCAATCTCATTCTTCACCTCACACTCTCCTTTCAGGTACACTTCTCTTCAATCTTCTCTCTATTAATTACTTTTACTCTTTAAAGCATGGAGTCAGTCAGACATAGACACTCTAAACACTAGCACATACAACAATTTGTACAAATAACTAATTACATATCGGTGGTGTGTCCGGTGTTAGATACCGGCATGAAACACTGACACTTCTCGGGTTAGACGTGTTTCAGTGTCGGACACGCACCAATTACAGTGAACTACACCTTTACAGTGTCAACGTATCAGTGTCCGTGTCGTGTTCGATGTATGTGTCCTTATCCGTGTCAGACATCATCATACACCTTTTCATCAGAGGTGTCTGTGCTACATATTTTTTACTTTTTTTTGGCAATAATAATCACTTTTCCCCCAAAAAATTCAGATGCTTGTCAAGAAACAACAGCAAAACAGCAAAAACAATAGCAAATCTCATAAACTACAAACCTTGGTCAAATGAGTTATTATCATCCTGCACAACATCACTCTCAAAAACCACTGTTTTTCAAACACTTCGTCATATTAAGGTACCAACAAAAGCCTTTTTGTTTTTCAACTGGATACATGAAAAGGGTTTCACTCATATTCCTCAAACCTATTTTATAATGTTAGAAATTCTGGGTCGTGAGAAGAATCTTAATATAGCTAGGAATTTTCTTTATTCTATTGCGAAAAGGTCTAATGGTGAAGTTAAGCTCGAAGATAGGTTTTTTAATAGCTTGATTAGGAGTTATGGTGAAGCTGGATTGTTTAAAGAGTCTGAAGCTTTTTGAGAATATGAAGATGATTGGTGTTTCGCCATCGGTGGCTACGTTTAATAGTGTTTTATTGGTTGTGCTTAGACGGGGTAGGACTAATATGGCGAAAGAGGTTTATGATGAGATGCTTAAGACGTATGGTGTTAGGCCGGATACTTATACGTATAATATTTTGATTCGAGGGTTTTGTAAGAATTCGATGGTTGATGAAGGGTTTTACGTATAACACGCTTGTTGATGGTTTGTGTAGAGCGGGGAAGATTAAGGTAGCACATAATTTGGTAAATGGTATGAGTAAGAAGTGTAAGGATTTGAGTCCTGATGTTGTTACTTATACGACCTTGATTCGAGGGATTTGTAGGAAACAAGAAGTCGATGAGGCTTTGGATATTCTTGAAGAGATGAATGGTAGAGGGCTTAAGCTGAATATAGTTACGTATAATACTTTAATAAAAGGACTTTGTGAGGCACAAAAGTGGGATAAGATGTGTTATCGCGATTTTCGGGTGTCAAATCATTAATTAGATTTGAACCTTTCAATCATTGATATCTCTATTTTTTTTGGGGAAGGTAAAATCGAGAGAAATCCTTAGAAATTCTAAGTTCGGGGCTGATTTCACTACGGGAAGGTGTTAGGCACCCGCAATGACTATAGTATCCTATAGGAACCGTTTTACTATGCTTTACGTATACGCTTTGCTTTTATTGCTATTTGTAAAGAAGATTGATTTTAAGAATGAGAGAAAGAAGATTTGAGTATTGTTTTTATTGGACTTGGAGAGATTTTGAGTCTCTTGCCTACATACCCTTTTAAGGGATCAAAATTCCATGTAGTTCTCTTCCAAAATGTTTTTTGTGGGTTTGATTTGTTTTTTAGTTTGAAAAAGATTTTAAAGAAGGGAAAGAGGCCGTATAGGCATTAGAATTGAAAAGAAGAAGAAAGCATTTGGTTGGTTCAATTGTTAATGAAAACGGTTAAAGTTGAAAATTAATTGCATTTTGATTTGATTAAGAAAATAAAGGGAAAATCCTTTGGAGTTTTGACTCCAAGGTTTATTTGGAAAATATTTGAAGTGATGGAAGTTATTTGTTTTTTAAAAAGATTAATTTTCTCTAAGTATCGCGCATCCTAAACATACACCTAGCGTTAGCTCATGCAACGTGTGTGCGTGTCGGTGCGTGTGTCGGTGTACATCATTATAGTCCATAGTCTTTTACATTGGGTCCTAATTTACATTCTATGGTCTGCAAGGAATAAAAATAAAGGAAAGAAAAAGTCTAAACTATTACATAACAATGGTGTAACAAACGGTATGGCACCTATGCTAAAAAATGGGATGAAGAGATGAGATTCTTATAATGCATGAGACATGAGACAAAAGGGTTAGTGAGCAATGTACGGAAATGAAATAAGCAAAAATATAGGAAGAAATACGCGAAGAAGTGTTGCATAAATTGGAAAACGGACAAATAAAATGGTGAAGGAAATAGCACTAACATATAGCAAAAACTTGACCTAAGCGCAAAACCTATAATTCTCATCACAGCCAGTAATTAAAAGTTCGATTCAAGCACAACAATGCAAAACAAATAACACACAAAGATATCAAATCAACACATATTTTTCATGCATTTCCACCACTTAAAAACATTTTAGTTGCTTGCAAAGCAAGAAACCAAAGCCAAAAATTCACAAGCGGTAGCAACTACCACAAACCATGAGCAAAATATCACACAAATCGTATATCAAACATCAAAATCACGCCATACAAAATTGGAGCGAGTGTCGCGCGCGAAACGTCGAGAAACGCCGAAACGGACACGAATCCTCACAAAAAGCAAACACATATTTTTTTGTCCAATTTTCACATGTAAAAGGCACAAAACATCAAGAAAATAGCAAAAACATACGGTAAAACTCTTGGAATTTTTAGTAAAGTTTTGGCCTGCAACAGGTTCAATTAGCAAGTACTACGGTGCAAATAGCAATAAAACTCAAGAAAACTGAAAGAAAGACCAGACCCGTGGGTAAAAGGCCCAAACCCAACACACAGATGGATCCGGATCTCCAGAACGCCTCTGGGGCGTTGGATTGATCCGGATACCCCAACCCTAGATCTAACGGCCTGGCAAACATAAGAACCGGATCGGGTCTAAACCGACCCGACCCACGCGCCTATATAAAACTCACAGGATCCGGATTCCCTCATTTTCTTTCTTCTTTCTCTCTGATCTGAATCCTGCGATCACACTTGTAGCGCGCTGCTTCCAGTGGCGTGCTCGTGTTCGAATTGCAGGTGTTCTGGTTCGATGATGAAGATTCACCTTGAATCTCTGAGAACCGTGTGAAATTCTATTGAATCCGCGTGAATTTTGCTTTTGTTTGTCTCTGTGAATCGAGTTTGGTGATGAATTTGAGGAATTCGTATGAATCTGGTGTGAATTGGTGCTGGAATTGCTTCGAATTGAACTAGGGTTCCATGAATGTTCTTGAAGTTTTTGGTGAATTTGTGAGCTTTGATCTGTAACTGAAAGGAGAGAGAAAACTGAATCTGTTTTTGTTGATGTGGCGCGTGAATTTTATGATTCTGACACTGTGTACTATTTATAGCCTGCCATGTGTGCCTGCGAGCCAATAGGAACGTGACACGTGGAATTGAACACTTGCGTGGCCTTGGACTTGACTCAGGGACCAAAATGCAATTTTTAAAACTTTCAGGACTGAAATGCAAAAAATAAAAATATCTGGACTGGACTGTTTTTCAGAATTGGGGCTAACTTGCAAACTAGAGAAAAAGGTATTTGGACTAAAATGTAATTTCTAAAAATATGTGGACTAAAATGTAAAAATAATAAAATTGGTTAAAAAAACTTAATCTGAACGCAACGTAAAGTGAAACGGTTAAAATTGACAAAATGGACTAAAATGAACAAACTACCAAAAATGAGGTATTTTAAAATACCTCTCTGCCCAAAATTCAAATAATGTGAAAAGACTAAAATGCCCCTGGGGCAAAAAACGACTCAGACTGACTCAGATGCAAACTAAGATGATTTTTTGTACAAAATTTGATTAATGATTCATGCAAACAAATTGAAAAGACTCAGGGACAAATTGTAGGGACTAAAACAGGTTCCTTTGTAGGAAATGACCAAAATACCCTTTTGTATGTTTTTATGCAAAAATTAAGACAGAAACAGTAACGTATGCAGCTGAAGCATAGTAGAAAACACGGTGAATTTGAAAGTATTAGAAAATAGCAGAGGAATTTGAATGAGTATTTTTAGGTCCAAAATGAGGGTATAACAGCTGCCCCTATTTAAGTTTCTTCGTTTGGAAAGTCAAGAGACAGAGTCTTTGGCTTGACGCGACGAAGATACTTAAATATCGACATTAGCACTGATTTTGGGCGTAAAAATACATTTGTAAATGCTATGTATGCCATGCAACATTTGTGTTATGAATGCAAGACAAACTGAGAATCGATTTTAACAAGAGTATGTCGTATCCATTGCGGGATTGGTAGACATTAACAGAATAGCAAAAACGGAGTATGTCGTATCCATTGCGGGACTGGTTGACATTAACAGAATAACAAGACTCACTGGGGAGACTTAATAGCACATTTGACAGGTACAAGTTGTTCTTGGATGCGAACTAGCCACTTGACCGGGAATGTTGACAACAAAGGGCGCAAGCTGCTCTTGTACTTGAGCTGGTCACTTGGCTGAAAGAAAATATAGAAAGCACAAGCTGTTCTTGGACACGAACTAGTTACTTGGCTGAAAGAAAACAAAGTAGAAAGCACAAGCCGTTCTTGGACACGAACTAGTTACTTGGCTGACAGGAAACAAAATAGAAAGCACGAGCTGTTCTTGGATCTGAACTAGTCGCTCGGCGGATATCAAAAGGGTAGGTACAAGCTGTTCTTGGGTGTGAACTTGCTACTTGACCGGAAACAGGGACAAATTGATAGGCACAAGCTGTTCTTGGATGCGAACTAGCCACTTGGCCGTTAACAGAAACAAATTGCATTTGAAAAGGAATTGAATTTGATTGACATAACTGCAGGAGCTTGAATTTGACAGGAATGTTGACAAGACTATTGAATCTTGGAATTGACAAGACAATAGACATTTGTTATCAGCAGAAGAAATTTGAAATTGACATGATTGATTTTGATTGAGATTAACATAGGAATTGAGAATGTAGATGCATATGGATAGCATGACAATTTTATCAAATGCATGAACATATAGGATGCATGATTATGCATATATGAATGCTTGGGAATGCATGATGATTGGCAGTTTGTAGACAGAATTCCGCAGAGATAGACAACACATTGGAATATTGGGCACGTGATGGCTCGTGCTCCGACATATATTTGCAAAAGTTCCTCTTCTAGGGATGCCGTCGTTTGAAGATACATCGAGACCATCGCTTGAAGGCAGGAAGCTGTAAAATCGTAGAGAAGGGCAGTCTGAATAGTATTGCTGCTTGTTGGAACAGTCACGTAAGTGCTTTGGACATCGCATCTGTGGTCAATGCTTTTGCATGTTTGTTTTTTTTTATTATTTCTTTTCATTTTCATTCTCATCATCCCATTTTTGCCTGGATCGCCCTTTCAGGTTTTCGACCCACCGGGGAATAGTTTTTTTCCAAATGCCCCTGTTTTTGCCTGAATTGCCTTTGAAGGTTGTCAATCCATCGGGGTGCTCATTTTTGCCTAAGCCGCCCTTTCGGGTTTTCGACTTAGCGAGCATATTCATTTTTCATGCTTTTCATTTTGTTTTTTCATTCTTGCCATTGACCACAGATCGTCACTGGGGGGAAGGCTTGCTGGTAACTTGAATTGGAACTGATATCCATGTAGATTTGTTCATGCATGTTTCTTTTGAATGTACCTAGCTGTCCAGGCTTGTTTTCAAAATACTCAAAAAATTTCAATTTTCAGAATGTTTATTCCAGACATACATCATTATTAACATAGAAAAAATCTTTTTGTACAAAGCTTTGAAAATAGAATAGAAAAATAGAGTGCCAAACAAAAGCATAGGCTCAAATCGATGTATAAGGGTGGTAACCAGCCGAAGGCGTGACTCCACGGATTTACAAAGCTTGGAAAATGGTAATTTTATTGGTTGGTGGTACATCGAACACAGTAACTACTATGGTATCTAAAACTCTTGAATCCACAGGCGTTGGAACCTCGGGCGAGAACAGCCAATCATCAATTGCAAAGATCCCAAGGGGAATGGTAATTTGCCAGATATATTCAATTGTCTTTTATTTCAATCTCATTTTTGCATGAACCGCCCTTTCGGGTTTTCGGCTCATCGAGACGCTCATTTTTGCCTGAGTTACATGTAATCTCAGCGAGCTTTTACATTTTTGTTTCTTGTCCCTTATTTTGCCTGGATCGCCCTTTCGGGTTTTCGATCCACCAGGAAGCGCATTTTTGCCTAGGCCGCCCTTTCGGGTTTTCGACCTACCACGCTGTTCTTTTCATATCTAGACAAAGTATTTCTTGACTATATCGGCATTCACAGGATTCGGAAGTTCTACACCATCCATGTGTGTGAGAATCAGAGCACCGCCAGAGAAAGCCTTCTTGACAACATAAGGTCCTTCATAGTTAGGCGTCCATTTGCCCCTTGGATCGGGTTGCTGACTCATTCTTCTCTTCAATACGAGCTCACCCTCCTTGAATTCCCGAGGACGAACTTTCTTGTCAAAAGCATTTTTCATCCTTGTTTGATACATCTGACCATGAGCCAAAGCGTCCAGGCGTCTTTCCTCAATCAAATTCAACTGGTCGTACCGACTCTGGCACCATTCAGCCTCAGACAACTTTGCTTCCATAATCACACGGAGAGATGGAATCTCCACTTCCAATGGGAGGACTGCCTCCATGCCGTATACGAGAGAAAAAGGCGTTGCCCCGGTTGAACTACGGACTGTAGTGCGGTAGCCGTGTAAAGCATAGGGAAACATCTCATGCCAGTCTTTGTATGTTGTTACCATCTTCTGCACAATCTTCTTGATGTTCTTATTGGCAGCCTCAACTGCACCATTCATCTGAGGTCTGTAAGGAGAAGAATTGTGGTGTTCAATCTTGAATTTCTCACATAAGGCTTGCACCATGTCATTGTTCAGGTTGGTACCGTTGTCTGTGATAATCTTGCTAGGAACACCATACCGACAGATGATATTGTTCTTGATGAATTTGACTACCACTTGCTTAGTTACGTTGGCATATGATGCAGCTTCGACCCATTTGGTGAAATAATCGATTGCTACCAGGATAAAACGATGACCATTTGAAGCTTTCGGTTCAATTCTTCCGATCATATCAATGCCCCACATAGAGAAAGGCCAGGGAGAAGACGTAACATTGAGAGCGTGCGGAGGCACATGGATCTTATCAGCATATATTTGACATTTGTGACATTTCCTGGCATATTGATAGCAATCGCGCTCCATGGTCATCCAGTAGTAACCAGCTCTCAACAGCTTTCTAGACATAGCATGCCCTGATGCGTGGGTCCCAAAGGTGCCATCGTGCACATCGTGCATTAGCTGTTCTGCTTCACATTCATCAACACATCTTAACAACACCATATCGAAATTCCTTTTGTACAGAACATCCCCGTCCAGCAGGAACTTGCTAGCCAGCCTGCGCAGCGTCTTCTTGTCTTTGTTGGAAGCATCCGGCGGGTACTCACGGCTTTGCAAAAATTGTTTGATATCATAATACCAGGGTTTGCTGTCGGCTCCGCCTGAACCCGTTTGTACAATTGCATCACTGACAGTAAACACATGAGCGGGCCGGTCTAAGCGTTGTACTTTGATCATCGGTACATGATTCCAATGGTTCACTCGGAACATGGAGGATAAGGTAGCAAGAGCATCGGCCATTTGGTTCTCCTCTCGGGGAATATGGTGCAACTCGACCTTTGTAAAATAGGTCAACAGACGTCTCGCATAATCACGGTAAGGGATCAAATTAGCATGATGGGTCTCCCATTCTCCCTTTATCTGGTTGATGACTAGTGCAGAGTCTCCATAGATGTCGAGGTGCTTGATTCTCATATCGATGGCTTCTTCAATTCCCAAGATGCACGCCTCGTACTCGGCCACATTGTTGGTGCATTCAAACACAATCCGGGCTGTAAAAGGGATGTGATGCCCCTGCGGAGCCACAATTACTGTGCCAATTCCTCGGCCATAAGCATTTACAGCACCATCAAAGACCAACCCCCACTTGCTATCAGGGTCTGGACCTTCACCGATCAGTGGTTCTTCACAGTCTCTTGACTTTAAAAACATAACCTCTTCGTCGGGGAAGTCGAACTTCAAGGGTTGATAATTATCAAGCGGTTGGCAAGCGAGATGGTCAGCCAGGATACTCCCCCTAATGGCTTTCTGGGCTTTAAACACAATATCATACTCTGACAATAACATTTGCCAACGTGCGATTTTTCCAGTAACAGCCGGTTTCTCAAAGATATACTTGATTGGATCCATTCGGAATATCAACCAAGTTGTATGATTTATCAAGTAATGGCGCAGGCGTTTGGCAGCCCAAGCTAGTGCACAACAGGTTTTCTCGAGCATCGTGTACCGAGTCTCACAATCGGTGAATTTCTTGCTCAAATAATAGATTGCATGCTCTTTCTTTCCAGTCTCATCTTGCTGACCGAGCACACATCCCATGGATTCATCCAACACTGACAGATACATAATCAATGGCCTTCCGTCCATCGGCGGAACGAGGATAGGAGGTTCTAGCAAATAACTCTTGATGTTGTCGAAAGCTTCTTGGCATTCATCATTCCATACCACAGGTTGATTCTTCCTGAGTAACTTGAAAATTGGCCCGCAGGTTGCAGTCATGTGGGATATAAATCTAGAAATGTAGTTCAAACGCCCGAGGAACCCTCTGACCTGCTTCTCGGTTTGCGGGGCCGGCATCTCGCGGATAGCTCGGACTTTGTCGGGATCTACTTCAATGCCCTTCTGGCTGACAATGAACCCTAGCAACTTCCCTGATCTAACACCGAACGTGCATTTGTTTGGATTCAGCCGAAGCTTGTACTTCCTCAACCTTTCAAACATCTTAGCCAAATATTCGACGTGTTGCTCTTCATCGCTTGACTTGACAATCATGTCATCCACATACACTTCAACCTCCTTGTGAATCATGTCATGGAACAAAGTGGTCATCCCCCTTTGGTAGGTAGCACCAGCATTTATTAGACCGAACGACATTGCTTTGCAACAGAAAGTTCCCCATGGAGTGATGAACGACGTCTTCTCCCTGTCTTTGGGTGACATTTTGATTTGGTTATAGCCAGAAAAACCGTCCATGAAGGAGAACACCTTGCACTGGGCAGTGTTATCAACAAGCACATCGATGTGAGGTAGTGGGAAATTGTCCTTCAAGCTTGCTCTATTCAAATCTCTGTAGTCAACGCACATTCGAACCTTACCGTCCTTCTTTGGCACAGGCACAATATTAGCAACCCACTCGGGATACTCAACTGTCATGAGAAAACCCGCATCGATCTGTTTCTGCACTTCTCCTTTGATCTTCAGAGCCATGTCCGGCCGAGTCCGTCTCAACTTTTGTCTGACGGGGGGACAGTCTGGTTTAGTCGGTATCCGATGTTCCACAATCTAGGGATCCAAACCCGGCATGTCTTCATACGACCATGCAAAAATGTCCGAGTATTCGCGGAGAAGCTGGAAGATCCTTTTCTTGACCCCTTCCTCCAATGCAGCACCGACTTTGATCTCTCTTTTGTTATCCTCGGTACCCAAGTTGATTAGCTCGATCTCCTCCTGGTGAGGCCGAATGGTTTTCTCTTCTTGTTCAAGCAACCGGGAAATCTCATCTGGTATATCATCACTATCCTCATCTTCGGCCTCAAACACCGGGGATTCAACAGTTTGGAGAAACATAGGGTCACTGTGTTCAACGGGTTCATTTTGGTTCGATCTGCGTGACATGATTGGATGATTTTTTAGAAAATAATTTTCATGCAGATCTTTGAAATTAATAAGAAAATACTGATGTTTTGGTTTTTTCTGGCATTACCATTATTTCCAAGGGAAAAGCATTAAAGAAAGAAAAGAGTCGTGAAAGAAACGACGTTTTTTATTGATAATGGTGATGTCGGAACAAACATGCCCTTTACAAAAGTGTCACTTCCGCCTCGGGCATGGCGGAAGGATTGTTATTTTGAAAATAAAGCCTAAACAGCAAGACATATTACTTAGAATCATGCACAAACACAGGGAGATTGATAACGTTCCAGTTCTTTGCCATGCTTCCTGGTATCACAAATGTGGGCCTAACCCCTCTTTCATCACCATCCAGAATTGCATTGGCAAACCCGGCACTACGGAACGTTCCAGTTGACACGCCTGACGTCGGAGAGAAACCGAGACCCTCTTTGCGTTTGTTGTCCAGCAACTGTATTAATTGGCCCCAACCAGCGGCCTGACCCTCCTGAACGGCTTTCTGCGCATCTTTCAACGAAGCCATCGCAGCACTAGCTCTCTTAGGCTCTGTACCCTCGATAGTCAAACCCTGGAATGCAGTTCCTTCGACAGATTTAGCTTCGATGCAAGAGAAGGATGATAACTGACTGACCAGATAAGCTTCTTCCCCATGCACTGTCACAAGTTTACCATTCCTTACGAACTTTAGCTTCTGATGGAGGGTAGAAGTGACTGCTCCGGCCTCATGTATCCACGGTCTCCCGAGAAGGCAACTGTAAGAGGCATCTATGTCCATAACCTGGAAGGTAATCATGAATGTTTCAGGACGAATAGTCATGGGGAGATCTACTTCTCCAAGCACAGTTTTACGGGAACCATCGAAAGCCTTGACTAGGAAAGTACTCCTTCTCAAAGGAACTCCTTGACAACTTAACTGATCCAAAGTCGACTTAGGCATCACATTCAACGACGGCCCAGTGTCTACCAACACGTTGGACAGCATATCTGTTTTGCAGTTCATGGAAATGTGCAGGGCCAAGTTGTGGTGCTTCCCTGCCTCTGGAAGTTCATCTTCACCAAACCAAAGGTTACTGCAAGCAGTGATGTTAGCCACTATTCCACCAAATTGATCCTCTGTGACCTCGTGGTCGACATAGGCTTGCTCTAATACTTTCAACAATACGTTCCTGTGAGCCTCCGAACTGAGGAGTAGGGACAAGATGGATATCTTCGAAGGAGTTTGTAATAGCTGATCAACGATCTTATAATCGCTTTTCTTGATTATCCTCAAAATCTCATCCAGATTGGAATCTTCGATGGAATGGCTTGGACGGTTGGTACTTTCAACAACAGGAGGGATTGTTAATGGAGTAGTCTTATCAGCAGGAATCGTAACTGGCACATCATCTTTCTTTTGAAACAAGAGAGGTCGGACCTTGCCGCTCCTCAAAGCCGTCACTTCGGCGATGCTGCCTACCGTGCTCGAGGACACCAAAGGTACTTCTTTCCCGTTTTCCAATATAGTCGCACTGTATTTGTACGGGATGGCTTTCGTAGAAGTATATGGCACTGGACCAGGCAACCGTATGACCAACGGTTCAACGTCCTTCCTGACGGGTGTGCTCTTGGCCGGAGTATCGTGGAAGATCGGTACTATCATGCAAACATCACTGGTAGTCAGGTAGTTGTCATTCATCAATCTTTGGATATCAGTCTGGACTACGCTGCAACCCATAGGGTTCCGAAGACATTCACAGCAAGCAACGTGGTCGTGGCTGAACAAGGAAGCTTGGCACAGCTTGATATGTAGCGGCACTAGAGGAGTGGCAACATTACGGACATTGAGACGAGGGATTTCTTCACATACTTCGATCATATTCACGGCGGCATGGTTGGGGAGTGGATTGTCGAGCACATGTGGGACATTGTTTTCAAAAGATAGCTTTCCCTGGTCGATCAACTTCTTCACAATGTATTTCAGAGCGTAGCAACCTTCTACATCATGACCTAGGGCGCCTTGGTGGAAATCACATCTGAGATCGGAGCGGAACCTGGGAGGCAATGGGTTTGGCGGAGGCTTGCCAGGTCTAGTGGTGCAATACCCCTTATGTAACAGAGTCGGGAGTAGTTCAGCATACGCCATTGGTATCGGCGGGAAAGATGGTCTAGATTGAGGGCCTTGTTGTTGTTGTTGCGGCTGTTGTTGAGCTAGTGGTTGTTGTTGCATTTGTTGGGCGATGGCATTAACAGGGACCTGAGGCTGGCCCGGTAGTGGAGGGTATTGATGGTAGAACGGCGGATAGAACGGATGCTGGGCATACTGTAGGTACTGATACGGTTGAGGCAGTTGCGTAGCATTGACAGGAGCGGCAGTGGCAGATTGATTGGTTCCGGCGGACACCATTCCAACTTCTGATTCCTTTTTCTTATGGTGACCATTGCCGTATTTCTTTGGTGCACTCGAGGATTCACCTTTCTCAAACACGATAATCCCCTCTCGGACAGCTTCCTCCAAGCGGGTCCCCATAGTGACCATCTCAGAGAAGTTGCTTGGGACAGCAATAATCATTCTTTCAACATAATCTTTCTTTAGGGTTTTCAGGAATGTTTGAGTCATTTCTTCCTCGTCCAAAGCGGGAGTGATACGGGCAGCTGCCCCTCTCCACCTCTGCGCATATTCGCGAAAGCTTTCGTCCTTTTTCTGAGAAAGAGATCGGAGGAATTCTCTATTCGGCTTGAGCCTGGTGTTGAATCCATAGTGGCTCTTAAAAGCAGCAGCCAGATCATCAAAAGTGCGAATATCATCCTTGCTCAAACCGGTATACCATTCCGCGGCATCTTCCATCAGACTGTCCTGGAAGCAATGGATCATAAGTGAATCATTGTCTGCATGGTTAGCCATCTTCCGGACGTACTTGATGATATGGTTCTGGGGGCAAGTCAGCCCATTGTAGCGGTCAAACTCCGGGACCTTGAACTTCTTGGGGACATCTACCCTCGGCACTAAACAAAGATTGTGGGTTCTGACGAGGTCACTGCTCCCACGGTTGGCCTTAATCTCGCGACGGAGTTCTCTGGCAAGCTCTTCCATTCTTTCTTCCACAGTTCCCAATATAGGAGTCTTTCCATGGTGATCATTAGCATTGGCGCCCTGTGGCGTAGAGTGCACAATCGGATCGGTGAAGACCGTTGACTGAGGCAGAGTAGTGTGGAGAGAAGTCTGCCCTGAGACGGGGATTTGGTTACCGTTGGCAGCACTAGAAGCACCTGCTGTGGGATCAGGAGCAAAGAAAAGTGGGAGTCCGTATGGGTATCCCCTTGGCATGGCGAAGCGGTTATCGAGAGATGATGTTGGAATTGCCTCAGTAGTCTCTGGAGCAGACGAGGCTGGTTGCTCTTGAGCGGCTATCAGAGCAGTCATGGCGTCGAGAGCTTTGGCTAACTCTTCCCTCACAGAAGCTAGTTCAGTGCGGAGCTGTGCATTCTCTTCTTCCATAGCTACTTGATTCCTCCTCCTGTATTGTCTGGTCTGATGTACTCTGGTAGGTTGATCGGTCCTTCGAGCACGAGCCACTTTTCACACTGCGGCAGAAGAACCAGGAGGCAATGAGCACTTGGAAGTTTTTTGTGACTGATGAATGATGCACATGATGCATGATATGTGCAAATGCAAATGCAAAAATGACTCTTTTTGTTACCAAAGGGTTTTTTAGACAAATTAGAATTCTTTGCAAACATTATTGGACTATCAAATTATTCAGAGCAAGTTGTTTCGATAAATTGAGCCAAGAGAATAGGCTTCTGAAACATAAGCTGAACAAACAACATAATCAATAGCGATCCTATCATCCAGAACTAAGGAGTAACTGGGTAGTATTCGGAATCCGAGTCTGAAGCTGAACCACAATAACTGGCAAAGAAATCTCGACGACCTCTGACTCTCCTGGAGTTTCCCCTCAATAAATCATCCTTTTCCTCAAGCTCCTTCCTAACTCTGGCTAATTCCTTCTTCAGCATCCGGTTTTCATGATCCTTCTGCTTGTCTCTGCCATCCAAAGTCATGATCAAGTTCTCAGCCTCACTATAGCGGGCTTTCCATGCTCGCTTCTCCTCACTCTCCATAGCTAGATGCTCTTGATACATCTCCTGAGTCGCGGGAAGCAATGGTAATGGTCTAGACGGAGTAGATGCAGATACATGCCTCATAGCAGGGTAAGGCATACCAATCTCTTCGGCTCGATCTATCACCCACTGCGTATAGGCTTCATGAGCAATACCGGATCTCACACCCAAGTGTCTCACATCCTTCCTACGAACCTTAGACCAAGCATCCGTAAAAGCTTTCCTTTGCCCGGTGGGGGCATTGGAATAGTAAAAGAACTCCTGTGATGTAGCAAGGTTAATGGGCTTCACTCTCATAGGAAAACCAAACTGTCTCATGGCTAACTCGGGGTTGTAGTTGATTCCTCCCCGGGTACCGAGAAGAGGCACATTGAGGAAATCCCCACAACCAGTGATAATCTCCTTGACTCGAGCTGCCGGAGTGATCCAAACCACCTCATCGGGAGTAAGAGCCATAATCCGCTGCGAATAAGACCAATTCTCCGTGTTGGCATGGAAGGAACTCGGGAGGTGAGAAATAAACCACCTATAAAGAAGAGGCATGCAACAAAGAATAAATCCACGGCCCTTGAGAGTCCGATCATGGATGGCATGGTATGTGTCAGCTAACAAAGTAGGAACTGGGTTCCTGGAATGGAAGATCTCAATAGCAGTCATGTCCACGAAGTTGTCGAGATTCGGAAAGAGGACGAGCCCATAGATGAGTAGTGCAAGAATAGCCTCAAGAGTGTCCTGACAAGTAGATTCAAGATTAGCCTGCTCAAGTAAGTGCTTCGAAGTGAAACCCTGAATGTGAGATTTAGTAACGAGATTCTTAGTCACATCGGAAGTCTTGAGATAAAGATCCTTAGCAATCACCAAAGGAGTAAGAGAAGATCTTGGGCCTGTGAAAGGTACCCTCTCGGCTATAGGTAAACCCAATAAGCAAGAATAAGCCTCGAGTGTAGGAACCAAATGAAAATCCGGGAAAGTAAAGCAACGGAAAACCGGGTCATAGAATTGCACCAGAGTGTGCACCAGCTTCTCCTCTACATTAGTCCGGAGAATACCAAGCAAACCACCGTATCGGAGACGAAACCCAGTCGGATTCTTAACCTTGAGTGCCAACTCCCTTAGGCTAGCCAAATCAACTTCTTTGAACTTGTAAGACTTAGTCCTCTTCATGCCTGGTTATATTTGCAAAGAATTTTAGTTTGTCTATACCCTTTGATAAATGCATGTAGAAAATTTATGCATGAATGCATGTATGCATGGTTTTAACAAGGAAAGCACGGTGGGCTAAGGTAACAAGTGGACACGGTGTTCGGTGAAACTAAGGCTTTGATAGTAGTAACCAAGGTTCTATAAAGTTCCCAAACCACAACCTCTCTTCCGTATATCATAGTAGTACAAAGCAACGCTTGTCCATGATTATCCGTAAGAAGGTCTAGTTTGGGTGTAGTATCGCGTGACGACTAAATTTCGAGACAACGCTCGGCTTAGCCACCGCACTACGTCCTAAGAAAGGCCAAGGATGGGTTTGGTAACTACGGTTCATAGCCTTCATCGGTCAATTGGAAGTAAAGTGCCTAAGCATGACAACACATGCCGGCAACATCACCTCCAAAATGCCTCAGCTATGTGAGATTGATCGCGTAATCCAATGAACGAGGCAACCCCCGGAATGGATTGTCGATTATATCTCTTCCTACTCTTAGGTTCACTCAGCCCGGTTATAGGGCTTTTGATATTCTCACCCCACACGTACATAAGAAAATTTTACATGTAACAATAAAGCAAAGCATAAGCATAAAGCATGAAAAAAATTAGGCGTAGCCCTAAAATTCCCTAGTGAAGTCGCCATTTCTGTTATCGCGATTTTCGGGTGTCAAATCATTAATTAGATTTGAACCTTTCAATCATTGATATCTCTATTTTTTTTGGGGAAGGTAAAATCGAGAGAAAACCTTAGAAATTCTAAGTTCGGGGCTGATTTCACTACGGGAAGGTGTTAGGCACCCGCAATGACTATAGTATCCTATAGGAACCGTTTTACTATGCTTTACGTATACGCTTTGCTTTTATTGCTATTTGTAAAGAAGATTGATTTTAAGAATGAGAGAAAGAAGATTTGAGTATTGTTTTTATTGGACTTGGAGAGATTTTGAGTCTCTTGCCTACATACCCTTTTAAGGGATCAAAATTCCATGTAGTTCTCTTCCAAAATGTTTTTTGTGGGTTTGATTTGTTTTTTAGTTTGAAAAAGATTTTAAAGAAGGGAAAGAGGCCGTATAGGCATTAGAATTGAAAAGAAGAAGAAAGCATTTGGTTGGTTCAATTGTTAATGAAAACGGTTAAAGTTGAAAATTAATTGCATTTTGATTTGATTAAGAAAATAAAGGGAAAATCCTTTGGAGTTTTGACTCCAAGGTTTATTTGGAAAATATTTTAAGTGATGGAAGTTATTTGTTTTTTAAAAAGATTAATTTTCTCTAAGTATCGCGCATCCTAAACATACACCTAGCGTTAGCTCATGCAACGTGTGTGCGTGTCGGTGCGTGTGTCGGTGTACATCATTATAGTCCATAGTCTTTTACATTGGGTCCTAATTTACATTCTATGGTCTGCAAGGAATAAAAATAAAGGAAAGAAAAAGTCTAAACTATTACATAACAATGGTGTAACAAACGGTATGGCACCTATGCTAAAAAATGGGATGAAGAGATGAGATTCTTATAATGCATGAGACATGAGACAAAAGGGTTAGTGAGCAATGTACGGAAATGAAATAAGCAAAAATATAGGAAGAAATACGCGAAGAAGTGTTGCATAAATTGGAAAACGGACAAATAAAATGGTGAAGGAAATAGCACTAACATATAGCAAAAACTTGACCTAAGCGCAAAACCTATAATTCTCATCATAGCCAGTAATTAAAAGTTCGATTCAAGCACAACAATGCAAAACAAATAACACACAAAGATATCAAATCAACACATATTTTTCATGCATTTCCACCACTTAAAAACATTTTAGTAACTTGCAAAGCAAGAAACCAAAGCCAAAAATTCACAAGCGGTAGCAACTACCACAAACCATGAGCAAAATATCACACAAATCGTATATCAAACATCAAAATCACGCCATACAAAATTGGAGCGAGTATCGCGCGCGAAACGTCGAGAAACGCCGAAACGGACACGAATCCTCACAAAAAGCAAACACATATTTTTTTGTCCAATTTTCACATGTAAAAGGCACAAAACATCAAGAAAATAGCAAAAACATACGGTAAAACTCTTGGAATTTTTAGTAAAGTTTTGGCCTGCAACAGGTTCAATTAGCAAGTACTACGGTGCAAATAGCAATAAAACTCAAGAAAACTGAAAGAAAGACCAGACCCGTGGGTAAAAGGCCCAAACCCAACACACAGATGGATCCGGATCTCCAGAACGCCTCTGGGGCGTTGGATTGATCCGGATGCCCCAACCCTAGATCTAACGGCCTGGCAAACATAAGAACCGGATCGGGTCTAAACCGACCCGACCCACGCGCCTATATAAAACTCACAGGATCCGGATTCCCTCATTTTCTTTCTTCTTTCTCTCTGATCTGAATCCTGCGATCACACTTGTAGCGCGCTGCTTCCAGTGGCGTGCTCGTGTTCGAATTGCAGGTGTTCTGGTTCGATGATGAAGATTCACCTTGAATCTCTGAGAACCGTGTGAAATATCAGACAAAATATAAACTTTTCAACCAAGTGTTTACAGCTACTTTTTGACCATGGACTACAAGATAAAGCATTCAAAATTACCGAGTTGATCTATAAGAATGGATTCCGTGTTAAAATGGATGAGGTTGTTCAATTTCTTTGCCACAAAAGAAGGGCATCGGAAGCATGCAAACTGTTGCTTTTTAGTTTGAAAAATAATGAGAATATCGACATTGATTTGTGTAATATTGTTATTCTCGATCTTTGTAAACTGAACAAGGCTTCAGAAGCATTTCGTTTAGGCTATGAATTGGTGGAAAAGGGTTTACATCAGGACTTGTTATGCCTAAGTGATCTGGTAGCTGCTCTAGAGGCAGAGGGAAGAACATAGGAGGCTGCATTTATATCGAAGAGAATACCAAGACTTGAGCACTTGGACATATCTGAACGAAATAATAGCACTATGAAGTCGAAGAATAATAAAATGTAAGTCACATTCACTGCTTTTTCACTCTTCTGTTTTGAACTTTTCCATTTCGATTATTAAAAGTTAAAATCTTACGCTTCTACATGTGGCAGTTCGTTCATATTTACTATTTTATTAAGTAATAGAATATTTTAGTTTGACGTGTATGATATGATACATTCAACAGATTAAGAGGCTAGATTGGCATGAAAAGAAGTTAGGGGTCCATTATCTGCTGAAAATCGGGTCTGGCCGAGTCAATGCAGATAGTGGAAGGTCGTAGATGAGCGCTATGCCTATTAGGCAATTCAATCTGGACTCTTCTATTGCTTCCTGGGACTAGCATCAATGGCTAATTAAATTTTGGTAATATGTTTTGCCTAATAATTACTGCATTTTATATTTTTGTCCTTTTTATATGATTGGTTGTTGTTGCTAATCATAGATGTAATTTGGTTTTGAAAATAGAAAAAAAATTCCTTTTTGTTTCTTCTTCGTTGTATTGTGTTTTTTTTTTTTTTTTGCGGTTTCAGTTTTTGTGAACATGTGAGAAAGATCGGAATTGTGCTAATCTAGTAATTCTTAGGCTAAAGTGCACTTTTCACCCCTTAAGTTTCAAAAAGTTGCGATTTTGGCCCCCTATTTAAAAAAATTACAATTTTGGCCCCTTTCGTTCCAAAATTGCTGAGAAGACGCCACGTGTCCCAAAAAAGGGGTCATAATCGCAACTTTTTGAGAAGATAAGGGGTCAAAAGATCATATTTTCCTTATGTTAGGGGGTCAAAAGAGCATATTTCCCTAAACATAGGGGGTCACTTTTGTCATTTTTTTTCATAGGGGACCAAAATCGCAACCTTTTGAAAGATAGGGGGCCAAACATGCACTTTAGCCTAATTCTTATCATTGTTCACATATTTCTTTGAAAAGTTCTTTCAATACTGATCAACTTTCCAGCATCTAACTTTTAACTCAATCTGTATATGCCACACTTGTGAATTCAAGATCCGAGTCTTTCAATAGTCAGAAAATAGTTTCAATCCTTATGATCAGGGATTTCTAGGTTCTAGCAACGTGATAATGAAAGACTACTTACGCATAAGTTCAAGATAGTTTCCTTGAAATAAACCCAATTTTAATATCCAGAGACTTAATCAACTGCCTTGGTTTCTGATGCAGATCTATAAACTTTCTCAATATGTTTCTGTATTCTAATCCTGTAGGTGTGTCTAAGTGATCATCATTACCATTTCTATAGATATAAGCCATCAAGCTTCTTGTCCTCTCCACGTGTTGTTAAATATTTACATGAAAATTTGAATTGATGATTTAACTTAATGGTGTGGTAAAGGATATTTCTTTTATATGATGTAAATAAGTCTAAAATAATGAGGCGTTGCAGCAGCAGCCCTTCACACATTCTTAGTGTACCAAGATCACAAGAAATCTAAAATAACCTGTTTGAGAGAGTGTCCTGTCTTCTTTCAATAACCTGTTGATGTTGATTCTTGTGATCGAACAAGTTTCCGTGTTGCTTGGTGCTATTCAGATACGAAGTTTACTTCCTACATAGCACACAACCACTACACCAACAAGACACACACTCAACAACATGTACAGCCAAAGCTGTAAAGTGACTTTATGAATCAATCAACAAGATTATACACTGATATAAATTTCAAATGATAGACCATTTTACTCCAGAGTGTGTCTTCTATAGTTATTATTATTCACATATTTTCTAATGCCCAAATGAAAATGAATTAGTAAATTATCTAAATAGTGGTTATGTTATTTATCAAAGTTTGAATCACAGACCTCTTATTCAAAAGTGCTTCAACATCCTTTCGCTCATCAACGGTGCTTCCTGTTTGGAAAATAAATGTCAGAACTCCGTTGTTTAACATCTAGTTCGGACATCAAAGAATCTGTTATGCTATTTTTCCGTGGTTGCCACAAAATTGGAAAGTTAGAGGAGTATCTTGTTTTACTTTGATAAACCTGGTCATGTTTATTGTTATAGTCAAGCAAGTTTTGGTGTTGTTCATGATTATACTACTAAGATGCAAATAAGTTTACTTCCTCTGTATAGATTGATAAAAGGGTTAAAAAAAAAGTGAACAGTGCCAAATACATTGATCCCTCTTTTTTTTCTAAATTAAAATGAACTTTTAACTAATGCTTGGTTATGACTGTGTCTTCAGTAGTTCAGTGTTATTATTTAGACTTAGTTTATTATCCTGGTAAGTGTTTGTCTCATATGACAGTTAATATAATGATCAGGTCAGGCTGATATATCTCCATTCAAGTGATGAACGCTTAAGACGAGGCTAGTGGTGGAGGATGAGAATATGCTAAGTAAGACATATATATTGATGAATTGCTTGAAGTCTCGTGTCGGAAAGAGCAACAAGGTCGCCGCCAATGCCGAATGATGAAAGGATGTAGCAAATTAGTTCCTCTTGTTAAACTTTCTAACCCTTAACATGATGTCTCCACTCTCCACTAGTATCTTCTGCCGCTCGAGTTTCACATTGTTTTGCCTTGTTTTTGAGACACTGTCAGGAAATCCGTCCAAGAGTTCAATCATTTCCATTAGTTTTTATTTTACTTGTACAAAAAAATGGTAGTCTAGTTTATGTATTACATGACTCTCTGATGTTGTCTTTGCTAGTCTCACTTGTTTAATTTCCTGTGCTAAAATTTTTTAAGTGTTTAAAACATGCATATTTTTGTTGAAATTTCTCCTATTATTTTTTATTTTTTATAAATAAAGAAGATATATTTAAGGGAGGTTGTTTCATGAGTAAAAAAGAAACAGGAGGTTGTTTATAATCAGATGAAGTCACTGGGAGAGAATGATGACACAAAAAAAATGACTTAAATTGGCAACAAAAATACCCCTAATTTCAAACAAGATTCTTTCCTTCAAACCCAGACGGTCATCCCAATTTTTTAACGATCATATAATTATCTTATCACATCTCAATCCAATCTAACCTTTTTGTTTACGCTTAACCTGCATCTTACCCAAGTTCAATTTGGTCCTCCTAGCAACAGAAACTCGGAGAAATTAAATTTAAGCCAAAAACTAATAACAATTTTTATAAATTTGCTTTAAAAACAGACCGCGTAGAAGTGCAACCACATCTTCGTTGGAAGTTCGACGGGGCTAATTTTTGGACAGAGTGTTCACAACGCGTGGTTCTTCGTTTTCAACGGTCTGATCGTCAACATGATGTCTAGAACGAGAGAAATGATGGTTAGAGTACAACCACGAGTTTGAGGCTCAAAGTAGTGTTAAGGAAGTAGAGCGTAAGAGGTAAGGGACCTAGTCTTGACCATGATATAAATGAAAGTAATAGGTTATGATATTAAATTTGATATGCTTCTTGATTCAATGGATGAGTGGAGAGATTAAGGCTTATTAATAAATATAAGAATTATTGTTGTTTAGTAAACTTTGCTATTGTTTTTGAAGAATATATGAATTTTGGTAACTATATGTATGATTGATGATTTGTTGATTTGTATATGTGATTGTTGTTGTGTGAAATAGAGAATTTATTGATTTAAGTGACTCTTCGCTGATTCTGTTTTTAGATGCTTTAAGAAATGTATTTAAATTCGAGGTTTTGGTGATTTTGTGGAATTGATAAAATATGTGGTTTATGAGTAAAACTAAAGAAAGATCGCATTGCATAATATTGCATAACATAGTCTCGTGCCAAATTGGACGATTCATATTCATGTGTCAAATTGGGCAATTGTTTTTCATGTGCCAAATTGGGCGATTAAAATCATTTTGCCAAATGGGGCGATTAAAACTATTTTACCGAATTGGGCGATTAAATCTATTTTTTCAAATTGGGCGATTAAAAGTATTATGCCAAATTGGGCGATATCCGGATTATGGTCTAGTTGCATTTCATGCATCTGCATAAGCATTGAGTCTTATGTCTTCATTAAAAACATGGTGTATGTATTTGTTTTTATTGTACATTTTGACTGTTAAATATTTTAACCTAAAGAGAAATGTCTTAGCACGATTCCTGGACGACGGTTGTATATTCTTATTTGATGTCTTAATTTATTATTGATTTTATTTCATGGGTGTTGAAGACTAACCCATACAACCAACATTTTAGGTACCAAAGAAGATAAGATGGGTGCTTGATGTTTTGCTTGAACCGTGTAAGCGGGGAAACAAATTTGGGTCTTCGAATTGTAATGAGATTAGTTTAACTATTTTTGTCAAATACTAGTTAGGAATTTATTATGCTTGTCTATTGAAAAAAAATAAACAATTAGTACTATTTTTCTAAAAAGAAAGAATTAGACGTAATGTCTTGGATCAAAATCTGGGGCGTTACACTAGCTATAGCAAAACCCATTAACTATTGGTGCAAGTAATACTAACACACAAGGCTTTTATTTATATGGCCAACTCTTTGCATATTCTTCATATTATCTGATGTGGGACATTTTCCCAACACTAATTCAAGGCATATTTCAACAAATCTTCACCTCGACTTGAATCCTCTCCAGATAACCAGATGCACACGTTGTACTTGAAGTACCATATGTGCCATAACTAGATGCACCAGATGTACTTGAAGTACCAGATGTGCCAGATGCATTACACAGATGCCCAGATGAGCCTGATCTGGCTCAGGACTTGCCCCTCCAAGGGCAATCAACAACTTCTAACATTGAGCAATTTCAAACAATGTTGAAAATTGCTCTGTGGAACCGGCTTGGTAAACAGATTAGTTGGGTTGTTTGTGGTACCCATTTTGTTTACCTCAATGGTGGATGGCTCATGAGGATCCACTTCCTCTGCAACCTGTAAAGCATAGGAAACCATGTCCTCATAGCCATACCTCGTAGGAGGTACTGTAACGCCCTCTTTATTTATTTAATTATTTTATTAAAGAATATAGTATATTATTATATATTATGTGATTTTGTGATGATTTTGTGACGTATTTGTGAGGTGTGATGTGATATTATTTTATTGTTTAATAGAATAATATATGTGGTGTTTATATATATATATATATATATATATATATATACTTATATGAAAAATAAAGAGATTTGTTGGAAAAATATATTATTTTGAGGAGTGGGGCTAATTTTATAAATAGGAAGAGTTGTGAGGGTTGAGATAGAATTAATTAAGTTGGGAGGAGGTATTTAAGAGAAGTAGGTTAAGAGAATTAGACAGAACGCGTTACAGACTTTTGGAATAGAGAGAAAGAACGGTTGAAGGGAGAAGAGAAGCTAGGCTGCAATTCTGCACTATTTTCCAGGTAAGGGTGAGCCTAACTTCAGTAATATTAATCATGAATCATCCGTTTTGATTAGCTTAGGGTTTTGGGAAGAATTGGGATGAGTTTTGTGAATTAGGGTTATGATGATTTTTGTTGAATTTGATGTGAGTTTGTGTTGTAATGCTGTAGAACGAGTTACAGAACCTAGATTAACCCCTACAACAACATTGCTGATGAATTAGAGGTTTAGCTTAAGAGATTTGAGATGGTTGGGTGAGTTTTGGACTGAACCCGTGTGGGTTCTGAGATCGCTCGCCTATGGCGAGTGACTACTCGCTGTGGCGAGTAACCCTTAATCGCTCGTGAGGCGAGCAGCGTAGCTCGCCGTGGCGAGCTTGTCCCTAAAAACTTAGGACTTTTGCCAAACTTTAGATGGTTTTGAGTGCCTTATTATTTATAGAGAAGACCTGTGAAGTTGTTTTGGCCAAATTGGGTCTAAGAAACCTTAAAACGAGGATTTTTGGTGAAAAATGTCAAAAAGGCCGAGAGCACCCAGAATTTCTTGCCTCCAGTTCGCCCCCAACTCGCCTTTGGCGAGTAACCTTTTGTGAGTATTCGCCTGTGGCGAGCAGATCACTCGCCGTGGCGAGTTAGTTGTTTTAGGGCTGATTTGTTCTCTTGCGATCTGTTTCGCATAGGACTTTGAGGGAACCCCTTTGGGTAGTGTTAGAGATGTTTCATAGCCTGAGATGGAGTCTGTAATAAGGATTAAAGATGCACCTTTGTGTTGTTGCCAAAGTGATGAATTATTTATATTTTAAATGGTTTGTAACATGATGCTAAGTGACTATAATGAAGTTTATGTATTGTGATTGTGTGTTTAATGAGATGAGCTTCTGTCATGTAATTGTTATAGCTGCATGTGTCAGTCTTGAATTATTAATGATGTTCGAGATGATGTGTTAACTTGATTAAGTTATTGAGAGTTGAGTCCATGCATTTGCATAACTATGAGACGGTGGAGCTTTATGCTCAAAGCGACGGTGGAGCATTTGCTCAAAGCGACAGTGAAGCATATTAATGCTTATATAGTTGGTACCACATGCATGATGTCAAGATGTTAAGAGTTGCATTTAGTTGAGTCAAATTGTTGACATAATATGAGACGATGTTTTTAGACGTTGATGTGTTTATTTAAAGATGTTTATGATGATGACACCCTGTGTTTTAATAAGCTGTATTATGTGATGGAATTTATGTTGTTAATCATAACTGCTTGATTTATATATTAATATTCTGTTGTGAATCTCACCCCTTCTGCTGGAATTGCCGCCTTGTGGGCAAGTGCAGGTAACCAGTCTTAGATGCGCAGATGCGAGGAGTCTTGTGTGACGTAGGATTGCTCTGATATGTAACGGGATGGGGTCCTCTATGAGTCTATTCCTTATGTATCACGTTTTAAAACTATTTTGTTGACTTTAAGACTTTAGATGCTTTTGAGACTTAGATGTTATGAGACATTTTTGATGGCCTTGAGCCAAGACTATTATGAAACTTGACTTTTGAATTCCGCTGCTATATATGACTATTTTGCGAAGGATAATTTATTATCTAATTTGTTTTTACGATGAATGTGACACTCCTTTTGAGAAGTACTTTGATTATGTTTTATTTAACGAAATTTTTAAGTCGGGAAATTGGGGTGTTACAGGTACCCCAAAATTAGATCTTTTAGAGAAATTAAGAGCTATACTGCGATGTTCCCCTTATGCTCATGGAACAACTGATGTTTTTGCCTCTGAATGTGACTGAGGAGAGCCCTTCTCTGTTTCACAAGTAGCCTCAGTTTCTATGTGCTCCACTTGCTTCTCAATACCACAGTTTTCTGAATAGTGAATGCCGCGTCATTTTTCGGAGATCAAGGCTATTTGATTAGCTTTTGACTCACTAATTATTTCACGACATTGAAAAAAATTTATTTAAATTGGGGTCAGGGGGTTGGTTACATAAGGGGAAGGTGTTAGCACCCCTTATGTTCGTAGTACTCTACGAGAACCTTTCTACTTTATCTCTTTTTGTGCTATAAACTTATTTAATTTTGAGGCAAAAAAGAATAGTGAACAAGGAGAAAAAATAAGCCTATTTATCTACATTTTTATTGATTCGGAAGGACTAGGTCCTTTGCCTACGTACCCGTAAGGGATCAGAACCTCGTAGTTCAGGGTAAAAATTTCGTTTGATTTGTTTTTCAAAAAAGGTTTTAAAGTAAAAAGCCAAGTGGCGAAATTGAATTGGTTTGTGTTTTTTATATTAAAGAAAAGGAAACTCGAAGTAGAATTAAAGTTGATTGAATTTGATTAAGAAAATAAAATAGAAAATGGGATCACTTGATTTTTGAACCAAGGTTTGTTTATGAAAATATTTTTGTGATTTTTGTTATTTGCATGTTTTTGTTGTTTTTGAATATTGACTAAACTAAAGTTAAAACTAACGGAGCAGAAAAGTATAGCGTAGGTAACTCATGGTGGCATTGGACCACCACATGGACCTTTAACCTAAACTATGAAGCATAAAAAGTAACGCATACACCCACACACGCACACATGCACCTAAAGTTATTACATAAAAACCTATTATACATTCTAAGGTCTGAAATAAAAAATAAATTACATTAAAGCCTATTTTTTTTTACATTCTAAATTATGTGCAATAGAAATAAATGACATAAAAAAAATGAATATGTACATACGCATTAAAATAAACCTATACTCAAAAATGCATGATAAATTGCATAAAATAAATATGTTAAATAAATGAATGATAAATATGCAACCTAATCTAGTAAACATAAAAATAATAAAATGTAAATAAATAAATAATAAAAATGCAAAGGGAATTAAAATGCATGAAAGAAAATAAAATGAAATGCAGGGAGGGGGGTGCAGCAGTATTCAGGGGTATGCAGTAAGTAAAACAACAAGAAAAAGGACTCAAAGGAGGGAAAGGGCGCTGGGCCCAAGCAAGTTGGAAATGGGCCGTCTGATTAATCAGACGACCTGGGATTGATCATAGAAGGGGGAATCGTGTGCCACAGGATCATAGATATAAAGGACAGTGGCGTGGGTACACATTAAGAGGGTAGGCGTGCATGCACATGAACGGGTGGGCCTATAAATAGGCTGTGGGACAGATTTTTCCATTCATTTCTCAATTCTATTCTCTCTCCTCTCTCTCCATATGCTCTCATCTCTCTCTTCTTAGTGTTCTTCAAATCCGGATGAATTTTTCGGTGGCCTTCAGCTTCTCCAGCGAGAAGTGGCCATGATTCCAAGTTTCCAGCGGCGGTTGGCCGGCCAAGGGTGGCAGCGCCGCCGGAACCCCAAACTTTCCCTTTTTGTACTTTTTTTAGCTTTTCCTAACTAACTTCTTCTCCTCTATTCGATTCTAAACCTAAAATTTACAAACAAGCATGCTATGAACCTAGATCTATTAAGAATAAAAAGAAAGAATACTGCCTTTTCCTCCTTGCTTAGATTTGGTCCGGTTTTTTGAGATGAAGCCGTCTGGTTCAAACTGTTTGCGTTGTGACGAGTTGTAGAGACTCGGCCAAGCCGGATTTGATGTTGAGGTTGTTGTATGTGTCGGACCTGATGATAACGCGCCTTGGTTATAGTTTGATGGGATTGGCTCTGATGTGTTGGTTTGGATGTTGGTGGCTAATGGTGTATGTGTTGTGTTGTGTTGATGTTCTGACTTGCAGCATTTTGGTGATGATTGTAACACCCCGTTTTCCCAACATAAAAATTTCTTAAACAATTATCAGAGTATGCAAACACAACAACGGGATATTACATGAACATATTCCAAAACAATTAAATAATAATTTATTTAATCAATCTGCCTCAAAACTTTGCAGCGGAATTATTACTAAAAGTTCATAAACGTTTGGCACGCAGGCCCCATAAATTATCTCAAATATTAGCAAGGAACATCAAATACACGTAAAGAATGAAGCATGCATAAGACAACCCCATCCCGTTACGTATCAAAGCGACCTAGACGACACGGTGAGGTAAGGCCACTCACGAACCACCTGAACACTAAGCACGATCACCTGCACTTGCCCACAAGGCGGCAATTCCAGCAGAAGGGGTGAGATTTCATAACAAAATAATATTAATCAACATAATTTAGTATAACAAGTAACACCAAACATCAATATCATTCTTACATAATTTAATAACATATAGCACGTAATCACATAATCAATTTCATGTCATCCTTAAGCAAGTAGCATAGATAAACAACACTTATCACGTAATCATATATTCATTCTTTATCAACAACATGACATCATAAGTATGACCATGCGACAATGCTCTTAGACTCCTTATATGCATGTGGTACCAAACTTCATCATAAGTATTAATATACTTTTAAACGTGCGGAGGACAAAGCTCCTAATAAACGTGCGGAGGACAAAGCTCCTATCATGGTGAGGACTAAGCTCAATGTATGCTATGCATGGACTCAATTCAAAACATCATTTATCCTTAATCACCTTATCAACATGCATCCAAGAAATTGGAGCTAAACAACAACTTATCATCATATATACATATATATCATACGTCTTCAGTTTAATAACATCAGCAGCATAATTAAAATCACAGGAACAGAATGATATCATTATATCAAATACAACTCAAGGCAACATAAACTTTATCATAATTGCACAAGTATACTACTTTAATCCTTACTTAAAATTCACACATAACTACTCAGCTCTGAACACTTCATCCTCAACATTACTAACAGGTCTCAGTAGCCCTAAGGGGAAGTCCCCTCCTAATCCAACGTACGAACAGGTCGCACAACTCTCACAACTCCCAATCTGGTAGTGTTCGCGAGGCGAGTGGGTTAGCTCGCCGTGGCGAGCTGCCAGAAGCAACTCGCGAGGCGAAGGGAAGTGCTCGCTATGGCGAGCTGCCAGAAGCAACTCGCGAGGCGAGGATAAGTACTCGCCGTGGCGAGTGATGAAGCTCATCACTCGCGAGGCGAGGATCACTGCTCGCCGTGGCGAGCGATGAATTTCGCTGCGGCCAGAACTGCTATTCTCTCAAAATCTCACCAATTCTCATGGTTCTAAGCCTTCTATTGATTCCAGAATTCATCCTAAACATATTCTAAGGTCTAGGAACACTTTCTACATCAATTAAACCTATTCCAACCGTTAATTCATCAAATTCTAGGGTTTTGACCTAGTTTTCTCATTCTCTTAACTCAATCCTAATCCTTGTTAATTGCTATCAGAACTATGCTAATCAATATTAAGGAGTTATTAGTCCCACCCTTACCTGAATTGCAGCAGAAAATTGCAGCTCTCCTTCTCTTCTCTTCTCACGCGTGCGTGCGTTTTCTTTCTTTCCGTTTCCACAGTCTGATACGTTACTGACTGCCTAACCCTAGTTTCCTTATTTATACTGCCAACAAATCTTATCTTATTTACTCTTTCTCCCACATAACTCTCTAAAATCCAAAACTAACCCATAACTAAATATTTTATTTTCTTTTCAAATCTTATTTTATTTAACAATAAAATAAGTCTCTTTACCTTATCCTTAGCATTATATCTTACCACAAAATCATCTCCGGCACAACAAATCACATCAAAACATATCAAAGCATATCAAAACACTTATATATTATATAAATATAATATAATCACCTAAACTCGATTCAAATAAATAATAAAACGAACGTGGGCGTTACAACTCTCCCTCACTTAAAAGATTTTCATCCTCGAAAATTACCTCAAGCAAATAGCTCTGGATAAGACTCCAGCATCTTACTTTCAAGCTCCCAAGTCAAGCTTTCACCAGTCGCCCCCGACCAAACGACTCTAACGAGAGGTATATCCTTGCCTCTCAACGTCTTCACTTTCCGATCATCAATCCTTACCGGTAAAGTCTCCACCGTAAGATTGTCTCTAACTTGCACATCATCGCTCTGGATCACATGAGATGGATCCGGAACATACTTCCGAAGCTGCGACACATGGAAAACATCATGTAAATTCGAAAGATGCGGTGGTAACCCAACTCTGTATGCCACCGTTCCAACCCTCTCTGATATCTGATAAGGGCCAATAAATCTCGGAGTCAACTTCTTTGACTTCAAAGCACGTCCAACACCAGTCATAGGTGTGACTCTCAAAAACACGTGGTCTCCTTCCTGAAACTCAAGATCTTTCCTTCGCTTATCATGGTAACTCTTTTGTCGACTCTGCAACGCTTTCATTTTCTCTTGAATCATCTTAACCTTCTCAGTGGTTTGCTGAACAATCTCTGGCCCTAAAACCACTCTTTCACCTGTCTCAAACCAACACAACGGAGTCCTGCACCTCCGACCGTACAGGGCCTCAAAAGGTGCCATTCCAATACTAGAATGATAACTATTATTGTATGTGAACTCGATTAACGGAAGATGACTATCCCAAGTTCCGCCTTGCTCAAGAACACAAACTCTCAACAAATCCTCTAGCGACTGAATTGTCCTTTCCGACTGACCATCAGTCTGCGGATGATACGCCGAACTCAATCTCAACTTAGAACCCAAAGCCTCTTGCAAACTCTTCCAAAATCTAGAAGTAAATCTTGGATCTCTATCTGATACAATGCTCGAAGGAACACCATGCAACCTCACAATCTCCTTGATATAAATCTCTGCCAACTGGGCAACAGGGAAACTAATATTAATCGGTAGAAAATGAGCCGACTTCGTCAATCGATCAACAATAACCCAAATGGCGTTATTCCCTCTTGGAGTATTCGGCAAACTAGTCACGAAATCCATGGATATACTATCCCATTTCCATTCTGGCACATCTAAAGATACCATCATGCCAGCCGGTTTCTGATGCTCAATCTTCGACTTCTGGCAAACTAAACAAGCATACACAAACTGTGCCACATCACGTTTCAAACCAGACCACCAAAACAACCTCTTCAAATCATGATACATCTTTGTAGCTCCCGGGTGAATACTCAAGTTACTTCTGTGACTCTCTTCAAGAATCATCTTCTTAATCTCTTCATTGTCCGGAATGCAAATCCTACCTCGGAATCTCAACACTCCCTGATCGTTGACTTGAAAATCACTATCCTCAGTCTGATTACCAGCAACCATCAAATCAACAAACTTGACATCTTCTTTCTGCGCCTCTCTTATATTCATCAAGAAGTCACTATCAATCTTCAGCATCCCTAGCTTCACACTCTGAGGCGTCCTTTCACAAACCAAACTCAAATCCCTAAATTGCTCAAGTAATTCGAACTCCTTAACCATCATAGCAGACATATGCAAAGTCTACTACTCAAGGCATCTGCTACCACATTCGCTTTACCCGGATGATAATTCAACCCAAAGTCGAAGTCCTTCAAAAGTTCTAGCCATCTTCTCTGCCTCATATTCAATTCCTTCTGATCGAAAAGATACTTCAAGCTCTTGTGATCACTAAACACTTCGAATCTCGCACCATATAAGTAGTGTCTCCACATCTTCAATACAAAAACCACAGCTGCTAATTCCAAATCATGCGTCGGGTAATTCTTCTCATGAATCCTCAACTGTCTTGAAGCATAAGCCACCACTTTACCTTCTTGCATAAGCACACCTCCTAAACCCAACTTGGACGCATCACAATACACTACAAATGGCGCATCTGGCTTTGGCAAAATCAAAACTGGAGCAGTCGTCAAACGCTTCTTCAGCTCGTTGAAACTGTTCTCACAATGCACATCCCAAACAAAAGCTCTACCTTTACAAGTCAACTGGGTCAACGGAAGAGCCAACTTAGAGAATCCTTCAATAAACCTTCTATAATAACCAGCTAAACCCAAAAAGCTCCTGATCTCGGTAACTGACTTCGGAGTCTCCCATTGCGATACAGCTTCAATCTTAGACGGATCTACTGCAATACCATCGCCAGAGATGACATGACCAAGGAAACTCACTTCTTTCAACCAGAACTCACACTTAGACAATTTGGCATAAAGTTTCTTCTCTTTCAACACTTGCAAGACAATCTTCAGATGTTCAGCATGCTCTTCCTCAGTCTTGGAGTAAATCAGAATATCATCAATAAATACAACTACGAACTGATCCAAAAATGCATGGAAGATGCGATTCATATACTCCATAAATACTCCCGGTGCATTAGTAACTCCAAAAGGCATAACCTTGTACTCATAATGGCCATAACGTGTTCTGAAAGCTGTCTTCTGCATATCTTCATCCTTTACTTTAATCTGATGGTAGCCTGACCTCAAATCAATCTTGTTGAAAACACGTGCACCCACTAACTGATCCATCAAATCATCAATCCTCGGAAGTGGATACCTATTCTTGATAGTCACCTTATTCAACTGCCGATAATCAATACATAGCCTCATACTACCATCCTTCTTCTTTACTAGTAACACTGGCGCTCCCCAAGGTGACACACTTGGTCTAACAAATTTCTTCTCAAGTAAATCTTCCAGCTGCTTCTTCAACTCAGCTAATTCGGAAGCAGACATAGGATAAGGTGCCATCGACACCGGCTTAGTTCCAGGAACAAGATCAATAGAAAACTCGACTTCCCTCTCTGGAGGCACATCAGGAATTTCATCTGGGAAAACTTCAGGAAAGTCGCATACCACTTGCAATTTATCGATCACCGCTTGATTCTCTAAAGATAAAGAAGCCATCAACGAAAACATCAACATGCCGTCACGTTCTAGTTGCTTCATCTGCTTAGTAGATAAAATCTCAGCACCACTTTCCTCTTCAGCGGACGAGAAATGCACCGTCTTACGAAAACAATTGATAAGAACGTGGTTGTACTCTAACCAATTCATACCCAGAATCACGTCCATACCGCTCAAAGGTAGACAAACTAAATCCATTTCAAAATCGCGACCAAACATAGACAGAGGACAACTCAAACATACGAGAGAAGTAGTCACCGAACCCTTAGCTGGAGTTTCGACAACCATCTCTCCATTCATATCAGACATAGCAGGAATCAAAGCAGAAACACAGTCTAAAGCAATAAAGAAATGTGTAGCACCAGTATCAATAATAGCAACTAAAGGAGTATTATTAATATAGCAAGTACCTCTGATCAAACGATCATCACTGTCTGTCTGAGTACCAGTCAGGGCAAAAACTCGACCCGTAGTAGGCGCCCTCTTCGGCTGCTTGCACTGGGAACCAATATGACCCTCTTCGTTACAATTGAAGCACACGACATCATTACGCTTGCAATCAGCTACTAAGTGACCCTTCTTGCCACACCGGACACACTTCTTGATCTCCTCAGGACAAACATTGCTCTTGTGGCCTTTCACACCACAGTTGAAACATACGATCTCAGCAGGGGTACCCTTCCTCGCGGTCTACCTATCCACGACCATCCTCTGTTTCCCTTTATCAGTAGGGGCACTATAAGGTTTAGGGCGACTCTGCTGGCCCTTGGCTTTCCTATCATTCACTACCTTGTAGTGAGCCTTCGTATCCTCTTCATATATCCGACAACTATTCACCAAATCCGGAAAAACTCTGATCTGCTGATACCCAATCGCTCTCTTAATGTCGGGCCTCAAACCGTTCTCAAACTTGATGCATTTAGAAAACTCCGCGGTCTCAGCAGCATAGTGCGGATAGAACTTCGCCAACTCCACAAACTTTGCAGCATACTCAGTCACTGACATATTTCCTTGCTTCAGCTCAAGGAACTCGATCTCTTTCTTCCCGCGAACGTCTTCCGGAAAGTACCTTCTCAGAAACTCTCTTCTGAACACGGCCCAAGTCACCACAGTTCCATCTTGCTCTAGGCTAGGTAACACGCTGACCCACCAATCATCAGCTTCCTCAGACAGCTGATGTGTACCAAATCGCACCTGCCGGGCTTCAGTGCACTGCATCACTCTAAAAATCCTCTCTATCTCCTTAAGCCACGTCTGGGCTCCATCGGGGTCATACCTTCCCTTAAAAGTTGGAGGATGATTCCTCATGAAAGTCTCCAACATCCTCGTCTCAGCATTCACGCCAGCATTTGCATTAGGTTGCTGTCCCACAGCATTAGCCATTGCTTCCAAAGCAGCAGCAAGAGCAGCATCGTTCCTTCCAGCCATCCTGATATTCTACAACAAACAGTAGCAGCAACATAAGATTTAGTAATACAAATATTACTAAAACTCAACAAGACTCTCTAATTGGCCGGACAGACCGACTTGCTCTGATACCAATTGTAACACCCCGTTTTCCCAACATAAAAATTTCTTACACAATTATCAGAGTATGCAAACACAACAACGGGATATTACATGAACATATTCCAAAACAATTAAATAATAATTTATTTAATCAATCTGCTTCAAAACTTTGCAGCGGAATTATTACTAAAAGTTCATAAACGTTTGGCACGCAGGCCCCATAAATTATCTCAAATATTAGCAAGGAACATCAAATACACGTAAAGAATGAAGCATGCATAAGACAACCCCATCCCGTTACGTATCAGAGCGACCTAGACAACACGGTGAGGTAAGGCCACTCACGAACCACCTGAACACTAAGCACGATCACCTGCACTTGCCCACAAGGCGGCAATTCCAGCAGAAGGGGTGAGATTTCATAACAAAATAATATTAATCAACATAATTTAGTATAACAACTAACACCAAACATCAATATCATTCTTACATAATTTAATAACATATACCACGTAATCACATAATCAATTTCATGTCATCCTTAAGCAAGTAGCATAGATAAACAACACTTATCACGTAATCATATATTCATTCTTTATCAACAACATGACATCATAAGTATGACCATGCGACAATGCTCTTAGACTCCTTATATGCATGTGGTACCAAACTTCATCATAAGTATTAATATACTTTTAAACGTGCGGAGGACAAAGCTCCTAATAAACGTGCGGAGGACAAAGCTCCTATCATGGTGAGGACTAAGCTCAATGTATGCTATGCATGGACTCAATTCAAAACATCATTTATCCTTAATCACCTTATCAACATGCATCCAAGAAATTGGAGCTAAACAACAACTTATCATCATATATACATATATATCATACGTCTTCAGTTTAATAACATCAGCAGCATAATTCAAATCACAGGAACAGAATGATATCATTATATCAAATACAACTCAAGGCAACATAAACTTTATCATAATTGCACAAGTATACTACTTTAATCCTTACATAAAATTCACACATAACTACTCAGCTCTGAACACTTCATCCTCAACATTACTAACAGGTCTTAGTAGCCCTAAGGGGAAGTCCCCTCCTAATCCAACGTACGAACAGGTCGCACAACTCTCACAACTCCCAATCTGGTAGTGTTCGCGAGGCGAGTGGGTTAGCTCGCCGTGGCGAGCTGCCAGAAGCAACTCGCGAGGCGAAGGGAAGTGCTCGCTATAGCGAGCTGCCAGAAGCAACTCGCGAGGCGAGGATAAGTACTCGCCGTGGCGAGTGATGAAGCTCATCACTCGCGAGGCGAGGATCACTGCTCGTCGTGGCGAGCGATGAATTTCGCTGCGGCCAGAACTGCTATTCTCTCAAAATCTCACCAATTCTCATGGTTCTAAGCCTTCTATTGATTCCAGAATTCATCCTAAACATATTCTAAGGTCTAGGAACACTTTCTACATCAATTAAACCTATTCCAACCGTTAATTCATCAAATTCTAGGGTTTTGACCTAGTTTTCTCATTCTCTTAACTCAATCCTAATCCTTGTTAATTGCTATCAGAACTATGCTAATCAATATTAAGGAGTTATTAGTCCCACCCTTACCTGAATTGCAGCAGAAAATTGCAGCTCTCCTTCTCTTCTCTTCTCACGCGTGCGTGCGTTTTCTTTCTTTCCGTTTCCACAGTCTGATACGTTACTGACTGCCTAACCCTAGTTTCCTTATTTATACTGCCAACAAATCTTATCTTATTTACTCTTTCTCCCACATAACTCTCTAAAATCCAAAACTAACCCATAACTAAATATTTTATTTTCTTTTCAAATCTTATTTTATTTAACAATAAAATAAGTCTCTTAACCTTATCCTTAGCATTATATCTTACCACAAAATCATCTCCGGCACAACAAATCACATCAAAACATATCAAAGCATATCAAAACACTTATATATTATATAAATATAATATAATCACCTAAACTCGATTCAAATAAATAATAAAACGAACGTGGGCGTTACAATGATGAATCGGACCCCTTTGACTGTGTGCAGGCACTGGCTTTTATAGGGTTAAAGGTTGGATTTAAGATTTGTTAAAAGTTACACAAAACTTGGCTTGGATTGGGATGAACAAACTTGAATTGGAATGAGATGGACTTTGCACAGGTCACAACAACTTTTGGATTTGGCTGGACTGGTTTTTTTATTATCGGACATTTAATTAAATTTTTTTTTGGATTTACTTGACATTTAAAACAAAAAAGGTGACTAAATAAATGAAAAACAAAATGGATAATGGCTAATTAGAATAAAAATTGAAATAAAGAATTAAAAAAAATTAAAATAAAATTAATTGATTAAAAAAGAAATAAAAGATGGAAATAAGGACTAAAAAAAATAAAGGGAGAAGAGGGTTCGAATTGAAACAAAAAAAATGAGGTATTTTAAAATACCTCTCTGCCGAAATTTCTTTCGAAAAATCAGAGACTAATCAGGCTAGAGGTTGTATGCATGTAGGACCTTAGGTCAAAAATTGGGGTATGACAAATGCCCCTATTTAAGTTTCTTCGTCCGGAGATTTGAAGGTGAAACCTTTGAGTTGATGGCCGAAGAGACTTAAATATAGAGTACGCCGATTTTTGACCTAAGATGCTTATGAAATGCTTATGATGCAATTATGAACGCAGGACGACACATATGACTTGACTTGGAATGAGAAACAACCACGGGATACCAAAATTCGTTGAGGAAACGAGATCCGACTCCGCTTGGGGGTAATGTAGTTTCACTGGGGAACATGGTTGTCTACTATCGTATTGGTTCGGACGACAGTTTAATGAAGGCAAAACTTTCCGGTGACACCTCTTGAACAGACACTCTAGGGATGACGCTTATGAGAAAACTATATGGTAATTGCAAAATTGTTTGTTTGTTAGAACTTGTTACTTGACACTTGGTAATGAGAAAAGGAAGAGGCAAGATGTTCGTTTGTTAGAACTTGCTAGTTGGCATTTGGTAACATAAAAAGGAAAAGGTGAGATGTTCATTTGTTAGAACTCGTTGAATGAGAGATGTTCATTTGTTAGAACTTGCTGAATGAGAGATGTTCATTTGTTAGAACTTGCTGAATGAGACATGTTCATTTGTTAGAACTTGCTGAATGTGGGGTGTTCATTTGTTAGAACTTGTTGAATGAGAGATGTTCATTTGTTAGAACTTGCGGAATGCGAGATGTTCATTTGTTAGAACTTGCTGAATGTGGGGTGTTCATTTGTTAGAACTTGTTGAATGAGTGATGTTCATTTGTTAGAACTTGCGGAGTGCGAGATGTTCATTTGTTAGAACTTGTCGAATGCGGGGTGTTCATTTGTTAGAACTTGTTGAATGAGAGATGTTCATTTGTTAAAACTTGTTGGTTGAGATGTTCATTTGTTAAAACTTGTTGAATGGGAGATGTTCATTTGTTAGAACTTGCTGAATGAGATGTTCATTTGTTAGAACTTGTTGAATGAGATGTTCATTTGTTAGAATTTGCTGAATGGAAGATGTTCATTTGTTAGAACTTGCTGAATGAGATGTTCTTTTGTTAGAACTTGTTGAATGGAGATATTCATTTGTTAGAACTCGTCATTTGATATGAGGTAGATACAAGTTGTTCGTTGGTTGGAACTGGTAACTTGACATTTGATTGGTGACATCTCTGAACCAGATACCCTGGGAATGACACTTTTGATGAGCAAAGGGATTACAAGTTGTTCGTTTGTTAGAACTTGCCACTTGAAATGATTGATTAGTGACATCTCTCGACCAGACACACTAGGGATGACACTTTTGAAAGGGTTCAAGCTGTTCGTTTGTTGGAACTTGCCACTTGAAATGATCGAGGACCGAGCCGAAGGGATACTGCTGGAACAAAATCTGGGCGACTGATGTAACCATGTGTGAATTGATGTTGTATATGCATGTGCGTTGTGTACGCATGAATGTGTGAATACATGAAAGTATCTATGTGCGGATGCATGAATGCATGAATGTATGAATGTGACTTGAACGATCATATAAATTGTATGTGACAGGTGAGACTTGATGAAACGAGACAAGACATGTAAGATTGGAGGTGGACTGACAGCGCAGTACAAACACTCGGCAAACTTCCTTGGAGTTGATGTTATTGTGAACAAATTGGGCCATTGACGGTGTAAAACCTAGCACAAGGTGGCAACTGATGCCTCTTGGGGAGACAACTCATTGTTGATCGAAAGTCTGGGAGAAGTCGCCATTTGTAAATGGGCGCAGAGTGTTCTTCCCTCGACATGCTTTAACAGTCATGTTTTTTGTTTTTTTTTTTTGAAAATCCCTGATTTTTGCCTGGACCGCCCTTTCGGGTTTTGAGTCCATCGAGAATGTATTTCTTTTTTTTGCCCCTAATTTTTGCCTGGACCGCCCTTTTGGGTTGTCAGTCCATCGGGACGCTCTCTATTGCCTAAGCCGCCTTTTCAGGTTTTCAGCTTATCGAGCTCTTTTTTGTTTTTTTTTTTGTTTTGTATTTTTGGATTGTGACTGCATCTTGCTTGAAGTGGAGGTCCTCTCCACAGTCCTTAGTCATGTTTCTCTTTTGGGATGTAACCGTTCTCGAGGCGGATGCTGATGTACGCTTCACCTACTCACGAGTTCAAAGAGAGTGTGTTTGTTGTTCACACTTTTCAAAAGATGTAAAAAGTTTTGTATTTTGAAAAATTTTGCTTTAGGTATTGCCATCAAAAATAGAAGAAATTGTGTAAATAGAATAAATGATAGTTCCAAATAAATGGGCACAGACTCAAATTTGATGAATAGAGTGGTGACCCGCCAATGGCACGGCTCCACAGATTTTGAAAAATTTGGAAAATGGTAAATATATGGGAAGGGTACATTGAACTCGATAACCATTATTCTCTCTAACCACTTTGAGTTCCATTGTGCAAATGCTTCAGAATTGGAAGTTCTTTAACAGCCTTGGTGCCCCAAGTGGATTATGCTTGACCGGATTTCGTTACTTTGTCTCCTTTTTTTTTTTCCCTTAACTTTTGCATAGGCCGCCCTTTCGGGTTTTCAGTCTATCAGGATAATTTTCTGTTTAATGTCTCTAATTTTTGTCTGGACTGCCCTTTCGGATTTTCAGTCCACCAAGGCGCTCATTTTTGCCTAAGTCGCCTTTTCAGGTTTGCGACTTATCGAGCTTTTTTTTTTGTTGATTTTTTGATTTGATTGATTTTTGTATATTTTGACAAAGTATTTCTTGACTGCATCGACATGCGGGTTTGTCAACATTTGTAGTCACAGGAGTCATTGCATATGCGCCTTCATAGTTAGACGTCCACTTTCCCCTTGAGTCTGGTTGGAAATATAATGTCTTTTTGAGCACAAAGTCTCTTGAAATCCACGGGGACGAACCTTCTTATTGGAAGTTTGTTTCAACCTCTCTTGATATAGTTGTACAAGGCCGTCATGTTTTTAAGTTCAATCAAGCTTGGATTTCAGTAGAACTCCTATCGACAGGGACTTCGACGACCTCCATGTTGTATACTAAGGGAAGGAGGGGGGCTGCTCCTGTTTAAGTGTGCACTTAAAGTATGATGGTAGCATCTTGTGCCAGTCTTTGTAAGTGAATGCCCTTTTCTGGACACTCTTCTTGATATTGTTGTTTTCGATTTTGACGGCTAAGATGCCCCAGTAAGCGAGAAATTTCATCGAGAACTTTTTCATCTTCCTCTTCTGCGAGTTTCAGACACAAGGAACTCAAAGTTGGGAGAGAGTGCATGGTTAATATGTTCAACGGGTTTATTAATGCATGATTTGATTATTGATTTTGACAGGTAAGTATAAGTTATGATAATGCAGTTTTGAGAATGATTAAAGAGAATTTTTTTTTGGTATGACCATTTTTCCAGAACAAGCACAAAATAAGAACAATGTCGGGATCGAAACGACCTTTTCATTAATAATAAAAATTCATGAAGCAAAAAGCCCTACACAAGTGCACATTCGTCTCAGGCGGGACAAAAGGATATCTTTTTTTTAAAAGCAGCAAACAACAAACATATTAAATGAGCAGAGGAGTAATAGAAAGAACATCGACAGCGACCCAATCATAGCTACATGCTTTGATTCAGATTTTTGAAAGGCAGGACATCGGCGTCGATTAACTTTTGGTCTTCAATCTTCAAGGAGAAACAGTTCTCAACTCATGACCTTGTTCCCCTTAATGGAAGGCACAAAAGCGATTAGGTCTCCAATGAGCTGACAATTTATTAGGTATCGACGGAGGTGGTCTAGTCTGGACAAGGTTTTCCCTAAGCAAGGTGGGCAGCAGCTCCGCATATTTCATTGCGATCAGATCATTTTGCGGTGCTTTATGAGCCTGATGTTGAGGAAGACCTTTCACCATGCTCACTTCATGGTCTTTCCTTTTTGAACTGCCAGCGGGAACACTTTATTTGATTAATCGTCCTTCTCAGACCCCTTCTTCTAAACGCATACCTATGCTCACCATCTTCGAGAAGTCCCTGGGCACACTTTCGACCATCATCTCATAGTAGAATTGACTAAGAGTTTTTAAGAAGAGTTTGGTCATCTCCTTCTCTTCTACATGTGGGCTTACTTGGGTAGCGACGTTCCTCCACTGTTGGGCATACTCTCTGAATGTCTCATTGTCTTTCTGAGTCATAGCCTGAAGATCACTTCGGTCCAGAGCCATGTCCACATTGAATTTGTATTGCTGCACAAATTCCTCATGCAGGCCATTGAAGGTTCGAATTTCTGCACGGTTCAGATTCATGTACCACTTCAGGGCGGCACTGGTCAAACTGTCTTGAAAGTAATGGATGAGGACCTGATGATCATTGGCATACGTGGACATCTTTCTCACAAACATTGTCAGATGGTCTTTAGGGCAGGAAGTCCCTTTGTATTTCTCGAAGTTTGGGAGCTTGAACTTGTGGGGTATATGGACATTCGGCACCAAGCACAAGTCATGAACATCCTTCTTGAGTACCTCTTTCCCGCAAAGGGCTTGCATTTCACGATACATCTCACCATACTTCTCTCGTAAATCACGCACACGATCATAGGCCCCCACACTCCCTGAATGGAAGATGGGTTCTTTATTTTGTGGAACCGTATGGACCACATGTGCTGAATAAGTTATAGTAGCTTGAGGACCTGTGGCAAGATGTGGAGGAGTTGGAATTGCATTTTGAGCAGTTAGCATTTGTGCTTCTGAGACATAAGGGTGGAACACTTCACTAAGGCTAATAGGTACGCCCTAGGGACGACCTTCAGGAATGGTTTGTTGTGGAGTATTGAAGGACACTATCCAACCAGGAATAGTAGAAGGGCCCGCTTCAGCCTGAATGTTGATAGGAGGAGGAGGTGGCACATTTTGTGAAACCCTCAGTGTTCTCACCAATTCAGTCAGTTCATCCACCTGTGCCTGCATGGTTGCCAACTCGTTTATCTTAGTCTACATGGTTGCCACTTCTTCACGGAGTACCTGATTCTCTTGTTCAAGACCTTTCATTGATGCTTGCCCGAGTGTTGTATGTGCAAGTCGGTTTCGGATGAGGACGTCAGGCCACTATGAAATAGGTTGACCCTTTTGATGAAAAAGGAAAGTTTGTGAGACTTGGACTTTGAAACTATGAAATGCAACATGATGCATGATGTTTATGCAAAAATGGCCAATTTTTGAAGGGTTTATCGAAGTGAATTGTAAGCATTGCAGACGAGCATGACTTTATTTGAAAATTGTGAAGATATTGCAACCGGTTCCTTTTTCAAAGGTAAGAACGAAACCAAGGAAAAAGTTCTTTAACAAAGGCTAAAGCTTAGTTAATATTTTTGTATTTCTTGGTGTTCTTTCTTACAAGGTCCGTTCATCTGTGATGTTTGCAAGAAATTTTCTAAACCCTTTGATATTTGATGAAAAAAGTTGTTTATGAATGCATATATGCATGATTTATGCTGCACAAACGGCGAAAGCATGGTGAGGTTAAGTTCCTCAATGGTGGAGTCAAGGGATAGTACGCCGTAGGGTAGGGACTATGGTTTCAATTGCACTTGTAACAGGGTTCTACCAGGTTCCCAAATTCCATCCGCCTTTTGAATATATCGGTGTATAGGAATGCTCCTAGTCAAGTAAAATTCACAACGATGTCTAGTTTGAGTGTAGTATCGCGTGTCAATTAAAGTCAAGAATGCTCTTGGTTTAGCCACCGCACTACGTCCTAAAAAGGCAAAGATGGGTTAAGGGTAACTATGGTTCACGGCTTTGCTGGACACTCACATTGAAAGTAATAACGTTGACACGAATGCTCATGACAACAAAAGTACTACCTTCCGTGAGGCCTCCACCGAGTGTGTAACACCCCGTTTTCCTAACTTTTAAATAACATATATTAATCAGAGTTTTTCAACTTAAAAACAGAGTGTCACATTCAACTTACAAAATTTTCCACAAATATAAATGGAACAAAAATGCTATTTATTAAAACATCTGCCTTAATAGAAATTCAACAAAATGCAACGGAATTATTTTCAACATCTTAAATAGTACTTGGCACTAAAAGGCCACAACATCAACATTATCTTAAATCCTCATAAAATTAGTCATCATTGTTTAATAAAAGAGATACGTAACAAGAAATGCAATCAAACATAGCAAACTCCCATCCCGTTACGTATTAGAGCACCTAAAGACACAACGAGAGGTAGCCACTCACGACAGCAATCAACAGCTACTTATTCTCGATTACTTGCAAGTTACTCATACGAAGAGCAACATTTTCAAGCAGAAGGGGTGAGATACATATTCAAAAATAGTAAGCATATAATTCATCAATGGAATTCAATAACATAAGCTACAATGTTTAACAATATTATTACTTCACATAATTCTTCATTAGTATCTCATTAATAATAACCAACTTGACAACAACAACTAACACGACACAACGACACCGACTTGACTATGCAACAACATCAACTTAGCAACTTGACAAATGCATTATGCATGTGGTACCAATCAGGGCATAAGCCCTCAACTTTAATTGAGCATAAGCTCCAGGGCATAAGCCCTCAACTTTAATTGAGCATAAGCTCCAGGGCATAAGCCCTCAACTTTAATGAGCATAAGCTCCAGGGCATAAGCCCTCAACTTTGTATGCATGAACTCAACGACCAACAACTTAGACAACCAACAACTTGGACAACCAACAACTTAAACAACCAACAACTTAAACAACCAATAACTTAGACAACCAACAACTTAACAACAAACAACTTAGACAACCAACAACTTAAATGGCATAAGCAACATGACATTATACAACATACAATAATCACATAATATATTCCAACCTATCAACAACAATAGCAACATATACATTAATCAATTACTTACATATCAAACCAAGTTAGATGCATCACAACATAGATTAAATACTTATAAACACCTTAATTAAACTCATAGTACTTAAGCTCTGAACTGGACAACTCTACGGGAACAGACCAACATCATAGTACTTAAACTCATAGTACGATTTCCAGCATCGTACTACAATGGAATGTGGACAACTCTACGGGAACAAACCAGTTTCACTCCAAAACCCCCCAATTTTCACCATATTTAACCCAAATTCGACTGAAACGTTTGTACTAAGGTTAATCTATGATATGTAAACAGTTTCTACACTAATTCCATGGTTTCTCATAATCTAATCATCAATTCATCACTTTTAACCTAATCCCCAAAACTCCCAACCTACAACTTTTGTCAAACCCAATTTCAGAAAAACAAACTTAAGATTAGAGAATATGAATCCCACCCTTACCTTAGATTGTTCTTCTGAAATCAACAGCAACGTTCTTCTTTCCTAGGGTTCTCTCTGAGTTCTCCTCTTTCTCTCCGAAAATTGTACGTGTTCTCATTTTCTAATCTCTCCTTACTGACCCTTAACCTAATACACCTTTTTATTCTTATCACCACAAAATTACTCTTCCCCTTTATCTTATTATTTCTAATAATTATATTCCTCCCCAACTTAGAATATTAACACACCAAATAATGCACATAATAATATATTTCATCAATATATATATATATATATATATATATATATATATATTATCAATCAAATAATAACACACTAAAAATACAATAAATTAATAAATTAATAAATAAGAAATTTGGGCGTTACAGAGTGGAGTTATATCACATGTAAACACCACTCAAGACTACTCTTGGTATGTCACTATGATCGTACCCCGTCCTATCTTATGTTTCCCTCAAGTCCGGGTTCGGACTTATCTCACCACTCACGTTTAAGAAAGGAGAACATATATACACGTATTTCCATCTTTTATTTTTTTGTTTTTGTTAAGCAAGTTATAACACAAAAATTTAAACAAAGTCAAGTTAGGCTTAACCCTCGAATAAGTCCCTAGTGAAGTCGCCATTTCTATCGCATCATTTTTCGGAGATCAAGGCTTTTTGATTAGCTTTTGACTCACTAATTATTTCACGACTTTGAAATTTTTTTTATTTAAATTGGGGTTCAGGGGTTGGTTACATAAGGGGAAGGTGTTAGCACCCCTTATGTTCGTAGTACTTTACGAGAACCTTTCGACTTTATTTCTTGTCTAGTCTTATCAGTCTCACTTGTAGTATGGATTCATACAAGTTGTACAAGTCATGCATTCATTCATTCACACATTCATGCATTCATACATACCCATCATATATACAACATCATTCATACATTACATGATTGCATTAGCGACCTAGAGTCCTATTTGGTCGTATCCTTTCTGTGCATCAAGCGTATAGCTTGCAATCATCGTTTGTTACTTGTGTGTCAAGTGAATAGCTTGCAATCACTGTTTGTTACCTTTGCGTCAAGCGAATATCTTGCAATCATTATTTCTTACCTATGTGTCAATCGAATAGCTTGCAAACATCTTTTGTTACCTGTGCGTCGAGCGAATAGCTTGCAACCATCTTTTGTTACCTTTATGTCAAGAGAATAGTTTTAAAACATCTTATGTTACCTTTGTGTCAAGCGAATAGCTTGTAACCACATTTTGCTTCATTGAGTCAGGTTAAGACCCTGTCGATGCCTTTTGAGTCAGGTTAAGACCTTGCCAATGATTTTGAATCAGGTTAATACCCTGCAAATGCCTTCGAATCAGGTTAATAGCCCGCAAATGCCTTTGTGTTAAACAATCAATTTATCAATACTTTTCAACTTCCCTAGTGTCCGTTCAGATTTATTTTCGGCATATTCGTCTTTACCAATTTAAAGGTAATAGGCAGTTCTATTTTCAGTATATTCGTCTTTACGAATTTAACGGTAACAAGAAGGTTTATTTCTCGCATAGTCATCGATACCCTTGTACCAGTAACAGACAGTCTTTCCTCCCTAGTGATACCCATCAGTTTGTTCCCCGATGAACTTGTTTTACCCCCAATCGAGTCATCTTCGCCGTCTTTGCATTCATACTTGCATCGTGAACATTCATATCATGATAGTCATAGCATTACTGCATAATTTCCTTAAGCATTTTAAAATTGGTCAAAAATGGCGTACTTAATATTTAAGTCTTCTTTTTTAATCCCCGTGACGGAGAAACTTCAATAGGGGCATCTGTCAAACCCCATTTTTTGACCAAGGTCTGACGCTTATTTCTCATTTTTATTCACATTTTAATTTCGTATTTTATTCGCATTTTATCCGCATTTTATATCTCATTTTGTTCACATTCTAAAACTCATTTCAGTCGCATTTTAAAACTCATTTTATTCGCATTATAATTCTCATTTTCATTTTGCATTTTAATTCTCGTTTCATTTACATTTTAATCCTTGTTTTATTCGCATTTTAATTCCCAGTTCATTTGCATTTTAAAATCTCATTTTACTCATATTTTATTGTTTTATTTGCATTATTAAAAACTTATTTCATGTGCATTTTATTTCTTATTTTTACTCGCTTTTGAACTTTTTACTTGTCTTTTAAACGCGTAAAATTCCGTCGTCTCAGGCGAAATTTTGGCAGAAAGGTATTTTTAAATACCTCATTTAGGTTCCGAAGGGACGATTTTAAGTTTTTATTATTTCTATTTATTTTATTACTAAGTTTTTGTTTATTGTTATTAATCTAGTTTATTTAATGAGTTTTTATTTATTATTTATTTATTTTCAAATTTCTTTATTTTATTATTTTAGGGTTTTTATTCTATTTTATATTTTTTTTAGTGTTTTAGTCCAATTTTAAGTCATTTGGTCCAAGTCCATAGTGTGTTGACCAAGTTAAGAGATTTTCATCACAACACTAATTCTTCACTATAAGTACATTGTCCAATCATTGGATCAGAGGAGGCTGACACACTTTTCCAGAATCACTATTCACCAATCAGCATCACACAAACACTACTTCCATTTCTCTCTCTATTTTTCAGATCAAACTTACCAAAAACCAACAAAAAATATGAACCTCAAGAACAACATGAAGAACAACACTTGAATTTTTTTTTCTTTTCCAGATTCAATCAAAACAACAAATTTCCAGAACTCTCAAGAACAATATCACAATAACCATAACCAATACATCAACTGATCCATTTTTTCCCACAATCAACATCCAAACCGAACCGGTTCGTGAAAGGCAGAGAACTGAATCGGACGGACATATCAATTCAAGCCACAAGCTCGAACCGAGTCAGAAAAGGAATAAGAGGGGATTGAACCGAACCGGAACAATACTGATACATTCAAACTTAAACCAACACAAACTCAACAGATCCAGGACGAGAAAAAGAGGTAGTTCATTTTTGGTGTTGTGTTTAATCTTAGATCTAGAACATATGCGAACTGTTTTGAAAGTTTTGAGTCCGGATTCGAACTCTACACAGAAAAGGAATGTTGAATCTATATTTGTTTTGAAAATCGGCAGTGGTTGGAAGTTCCGGTGCGGCGGCACCACCTTGCTGGGCTGGCAGCCACCGCACCGGCGTTAACAGTTCTCGTCGGAGAAGAAGGCTGCATTTACAGACCTTCTCTCACTAGAAAGTGTAGAGAGAGGTTCTTTATGTGTTTAGTGTTTTTTTCTTAGTTGAAGCTCTTATATATTCCTTCCATTTTTTTAATCATCCCATGCGCACCATTCTTGTTATTACAGTGTGTCCTCATATCAGCACCGTTAGATCTTGGATCTAACGATTACCGTACAGTTGCAAAACTTAGGGGGCTGTTTTGTAGTTTTTTTTCTTAGGGGGCCAAAATCGTAACTTTGGAAAAGTTAGGGGGCGAAAACTGTCATTAAGCCTTTATTTTATTGTCATTAATTTTTTTAGTGTGTATTTAGGACTTGATGTAATTTTAATTTGTGCACTTTATTTTTCTTGTCGTTTACATTTTTTTGAACCATGTAAATATCCAATAATGAGAATATGCACCGACACCACACTTTATTTTTTACCGCTTTACGTCATAATTGCAATCAAGTACCAAATGAATTAGTGACAAATTAAGTTAATGATTGGACTCTAAAATTTTCTTAAAATCAAACTATTAGTAATTTTAGGTTCATTCAAAACTTGAGAATTTGCTTGGGATCCAATAATGTCCTTTGTAAATTTCTCCTTTTTTTTATTACATCACGTCGTTACGCTTAATTTCTTAGTTTACGTTTAACTTAGAAAAAACCATTTTCCAAAAAAATTCAAATATGCAAAAACTCCAAAAATATTTTCTTAAGAGACCTTGGATGTTAACCCAACAGATCTTTTTTCCTTTTATTTCTTAATCAAACTTTTAATCAATTTTAATCTACATTTAAACTTGCTTTTTCATAATCTCATAAGGGTTTTTACTCACTTTTTCTCTTCTCACGAATAAAAGTTGAGAGTTCAAAGATTGACGATTCACAAGCAAACAATGGTGAGACATCAGAAAATCACGAGCACAGAGTCCTAACCACTGTTTACTTTTCTGCAACCAAAAACAGGTAACTTACTATGTTGCAAACATATAAAAGTTGCAATCTCTAACCCTTAACTCTTTTATTTTATATCGTCAAACTAAAATAAGTAGCGTGAATTGTTTGCACGAAACGACAATCCATGTGGATACAATACTCTACTTATCACTTTATTACTTGGTAAAAGATTTGGTACACTTGCCTAATCCGCACATCACTTGTCATGATGTTACAAAAACAAACCTATAAAAAATGTCTGGTTAACCAACCAAATGATTTCATAAACACCTTATTAAATACAAGAATTTGAAATCAATAAACTACATAAAATCACTCAAAATACATCAAAATAAATAATGGATTATAATTATAATTAGAGGAAATATTTTTATATATGAGTTCTATTCAATGATCTAAAGGGACAAACATAGTATATCAGTTTACTTAAGAGGTATTTAAAAATTATTCTAAGTTTAATTAAGAAAATTTTGCGACATAATTATTATTAATATTATTTAATTTATGTAAGCGTATAATGAAATTTTCTTACTATATAAAGTGATAAAGCAATTTATTTTTTTACATACAAAGCCGAAAAAATGGCTGGTACTCTCAAGTTTGTTTATATTATGATTCTTTTTGTTTCCCTAAACCTTGTTGTAGCCGAAATTGGTGGTATGTTTACTCTAAAAAAAGAGTGTGATTCTTATTGAAGATTGTTATCTAAAATATCCTGTGCTAAGAAATCAACTGGTGAGGTGCATTGACAATATTTGTAAGGTCAATCTTTTTCGTCAAGGTAAGAAAATATTTATCTATTATGTCTAACTCTCTCTCTTTCTCTCTCTCACACAACTTCATATATTACTCTTATTAAATAGCTTGTGAAATTTATAAAAAAATTATGGAGTTGATTTACTCAATAAGAACTTTTTATTTAATGAATGAATTAGTGAAATTAATTTGTAATAATTGGTTATTAAGAAGAATAAATTATCTTAGGGTTACTCTTAGATTAAATGCACATTCAAACAAATATATATATATATATATATATATATATATATATATATTATAAAAACATATAAAATAGAAGGGTGCTAAATATATTATGAAATTATTGTTATCTTTATTTTTCTGGATGAATTTTAACAATAAAATTGATTTAGGTGCACGATGTATGTTTTAAGATAAATAGAGTTAATACATAATATATGCAAGGTCCGGGTTCAAATCCCGACTACCAAAAAAAAGTTAAGTTATAAATCTCATGAGAGGAGAGTAAATGATTGGGTTTTACAATTCAAGGTGTTATCGTGAGGATGTATTCATACAATTATCTACTATAACCTAATAGCATCATTCTAATGATAGTATGAAACACCCATACATCCAAAGGTGAAACTTTAGTGCAAACCTAACTCTTTTACATATATAATAACTCTTTCTAAATTTTAACTTTAAACACTCTAGTAAGTAGATAGGAATATTTAGAATCACATATTTTATAACATAAAAAGGAATCTGCAGATCAAGAGGAGATTACATAGTACACCTAAAACCATATACTAAAAATATATAGTTGTAGATCAAAAGTCTCAAAGTTGCTTCTTTAAAATAAAATAAAAAAGTCTCAAAGTTAACGACTTCAAAAGACAACATGACCATCAACAATAAAGTATCCTTGTCACATGACACTAGCACATTGGTGTTTTCCAAAACACTGAGTATTTGAAGAAGTAAAACTAAGTGTAAGTATACATTGTCCAAGTTATAGTATAAAAAGTTATCGATCGCATATGGATGTGGAGCTATAGCTTCATTTAGCTTTTCAGCAGAAAACTTGTTTGAAGAAAAATAAAATAAAACATTTGTTACAACATTAAAAGTAAAAGGTTAAGTTTGGGAAAAAGGTTAAAGTCTTTAGAAAATCTCAATATGGATAGTTTAGATCTAGGTTCAGCTATGATAAAACATTACTGCGATTTACATAGTTATAGCTTCAAGTGTCTCTTAGAGCTATAGCCGGTTCAAATCACCTTTAGTCTTTGAGATACACAAGGCTATATCTTTATATAACTTTAATGTCTCACAGGGCTACAACCGTTTATTAGCCGCTCATAACTCTGTGATCCATAGAACTATATCTCTCAATAACCGGCTTCCTAGTGAACCAATTGTCTTAGGGAGTGCTTCCTCATCCATCATGTTAAGGTTGTGGCGACACTCGTTTCTGGGATAGCTAGACTTAACATGCAATAATTGCTAGGTTCAGGTGTCCAATCTTTCAGCACTAAGGTATTAAGCTATCAGGTCCTATGTGCCATATGACAAGAGTCCTACCAAGAACGTCACGCTTAGAAATAGCGTGGTATAACTTTTGTGACTTAGCACTATGGCAATTTATGAACCTCTTAAGTTAACTGAGATTCACATAGTTATAGCTTCAAGGCTCTTCTATGTTCAAGATAATCAACTCAAGTAGACCTTGATCCTTTCATTGGTGTGGTGCTTAAGGACAAAATCAAGTCTAACTAGCATTTTCCATTCCCATACCATGTTAGGATCAGGGACCTATAGCATTAGAAATAAAAGTGATCAAAATTTTATTTCTAAAGATTTTGAGTTAAAACATTTTGGCATAGTAAAGCACGACACTACAGCTTTATATATCACAAGTAAATAAAAAAAAATCACAATCTCACCATGTCTAACCCACTAGAAGAGGTTTAGTTCAAGGTGAGCTGAACCATTGAAATGTGAAATTCTAGCGTACTTGTTTTAAAATGTTATGTGCGATTTTGAACGTTTGCAATGTTCCGTTCAATGTTTCAACATCGTACGATACGCATAAATAAAAACAAGAAAATAAACAACAAGAAAGTAAAGAACACGGTGAGTTTGTTGACCCAGTTCAGTGACAAACACACCTACTCTGGGGGCTACCAAGCCAGGAAGGAAATCCACTAGTGTAGTCCTCATTTTATAGCTCTCAGCAAACTCCTCGTTTACACTAAAGACCTAGGACCTACCCGTATAGACTTCAACCTAGGAACTCCTAGATCTGAGATCTCATCTCACTATCCTATGGTCAGTCACAACCCCTGTGATCTATCAGACCTAAACACAAACTCAAGAATGAAGTTACCTTCAAACAAAAACAACTAACACCTTGTTTCACAACTTTGGTGTAGTACACAACGAGTTTACAACTCAGTCTAAGTCCTTAGCATGTATCACAAACGATACAAGAAAGGCTCACAAATAATCAGAACTAAACTTGCGTCCAACGACACAAGAGTAGAACACACAACGACTCAAAACCCTAAAAATCTAAACTTTTTAGTATGATGGCTTGAATACTCAATTAGGTCTTGAAGTCTTGTTTATATACTGAAGTAGCTTGGGCTAAATATTCTTTTTGGGCTTCAGAACAAAGCAGATCGGTTCAGCTAATCTGCAAAACAGAAATTAGTAACAAATATGAAAAGTTCGAAAATGTCAGAACATCTTTAGAATCGTCCAAAACAACTTCAAATATTTCCTAAAATTGAATAACAACTTTAGGAATATTCCACAACTGATTCTGTAAATAGGCATGAACCCAGGCACAGTGAACTATGCCAGGATGTTGGAACATCATATTCAACATCTTACAGAGATGCTTAAACACATGTTGGAACATTGGTTCCAACAACACAAACATGGCTATTTGTTTTAGCAACAATGCAGCCAAAACAAATACCCAACAAAATGGAAATGAAGATAAACATAAATGAAAACATAGAAAACTAAACTAATAAATTAGATAGAGTTGTCATAAGATTACAATCCTTGAAGGAATAAGGTGAGCCAAAGCATCACCAAGTAATCTACTTTAAACACTCTATAATCTAGCTACCATACTCATCTATGGAATATATTAAATGGAATGAGATCTCTAAAACTGCTAACCCTAGCCACAACCTAGCCTCTCCAATTCTAAGATAAATTTTCGGACCATTGGCACTAACACATGGGTGTCCTTTTATAGTACAAGGCCACCCACTACAGGTTGTACCCTTTGGTCATTTTACATGGGTTATCCTTATCCATCTGTCCTTATCCAATCCTACCTACCCATTGGCATATTCCTTTATTCTTCCTAGATTCAAATCACTGGGGACAACTCATATTCTTGCTTATTAAGCAATGGACAGACTGGACCCACGTACTCGTACTATGTACGACCCGGCTAGTGTCCTAGGATGCTGAGCTTCCCACATCTTCATTGATACAACTTCAATCCACGTTGCAGCTTCTTACATCTTTAGAGTCATTCCTTAACCTACATCATCAAATATCATAAACAAGCATTACTAGTTCCAAAGTACTAAATACACTTAAAACTATAAAATCCTTAAATAGGCACTGATTAGATGTTTAAGGCATTACAATCACTCAATTACTTGTCCATTATGGGGGCTAAGTGCAACATGATAACCAACTTATTTGTCGGTTATCACACATCCACCATTAGTTGAAAAAGGAGTCAATGAAGCACTCCATCTACGACCATAGACCGTTCATCAATGAGATCTAATAGAAAAGAGAACATATGATGCATAACATAAATGGGATGAGATTCTAGAAACATCATAAAAAGGAATATAAGTAAGTAAAATAGTTAATTAATACACCACACATCTTTGAGTCAATCATGGCATTCCTTTTTATTAGATTCCTTTTGAGAAAACCCAATGTCCCAAGGGGAAAGAAATTAGTTAATCTATCTTGCTTACATAAGGAGAAAAATACGGCGGAATAAGTATATAGAAGTGTTTTAACTAAATAAATATTTATTCATAAAAAGTAGAAAGGTGCCTACAAATATATAGGAAACCACAGGGTACTTGTGATGCCAATATTCAAAATACATAATACAAATGACTTAAAAGAATGTCTTAAAAGATACATTGGCTATGTAAAACGAAAAACAATCTCCATCACACGCCACTGGGTCAAAAATCATAAAAAAAATATTTTAAAAAAAACCCAACTCAAAACATTTAATAGTTATACTGACATTTAGAACATAAATTTGATATGAGTGTGTAAAATGTGTAAACGATATGCCAAGAACATGAATAATCATATCCTCACTAGTAAATGTACCCTAAACGAATAAAAAAAATTATCAGTTTCTAACTTGTTAATTTATCCTAACTATCCTAATACTGATACTATCTAACATTGATGCCATAACTTTATCATAGACTCTTCTGAAATGCAACATAACTTATCATGGAGTCTAGATGTTAAATGTCACCAACATTCAATATTAGGATAACCTGCTACAGTTTTATCCATTTATGTACATAATAATACATTTCCCAAGCAAATAATAACCTACTTAAGTGCCGTATAGGCATGTTAACAATAATAATCATAATGAGATCATTCTAAATGATTAGGCCATAAGCAACCAGGTGTGCTTATACACATAAAATTGAACATATATATCACTTACGAAAACTATATGAGCCTCGTAGCCAATAATCTCTTTAGGTTGTGTAAACTCAAATCATATGCACAATCATTTCATATACCATCTCATAACTTAATAATTAAGGCTGAGCAGCGGACGAGTTTGGTAATGTTCGGGCCAAAAATGGCTCACCCTAATCAAACCAAGAGTGCAAAACTCAGAACCAATTACGACCTTTTCAAGCTTTGGTTTTGACGGGTTACGGGTTGTGCGGGTCACATATTTCTATGGGTGGGTTTATTTGGGTCTCAATTGAAGCAAAAACAAAGAAGTGATGATTCATTATCTTCATCTTTGAGATCACAAAGAGGAAAAAACAGAATGCTTATAGAAAGAGAGGACATGAACTTAATAGAAAGTATGGGTTTAAGCTTTCTGCACAGCCAACTTTTTGATAAGAATAGAAAACTGAATGGTATAAACTTTCAGCGTTTAGCTCATTATAAACTTTCTTAAGAAAACTGAATGGTATAAGTCCTGAGAAAGGAAAGGAGTGTAAAGAAAATAAACAACACGTGAAATAGAAAACCCATGATATATCAACCATAAAAGAAAAATAAACTTAAAAAGTCCTAATCTATTACAGATATATGGATCCAAAATACTAGAATTTGTATGTTAAAGACCAATTGATGAGATTTTATTTGAACAATGGTTTCATTCTCTAAATCTAGAGAAACATATAACTTTATGTTCTTTTATATATTAATATAATTCAACCATCTGTTTATTAGAGTCCATGAAACAGTTTCTTGATTTTTGGAAGCCAAATTAACAATCTGTTGGTCAGTCTGCAACTAAAGACAATGCCAATTTTATTAAATGCAATGTGAACATAAATAATAGCACCATGTTTAAGTTTAAATAAAAACAAGTTTTGAAGTAAACATTTTTGTGTTTAAAAACTCCCTTAGAAGCAAGTGATCATGTGAAGACTTTATCAATGCCATCAATGTTAGACTTAACGCAAAAAAAAAAAAAAAAAAAAAAACACAAGAGGATGTCGAATAACATCCTTAATACAAAGGACATTAGGTTATTGAATTTGGGATAAACATCCATAACAATTAAAATTGATACACAGAAGTATAAGAAAAGCACTTGGTATGTCAAACAACAAGAAAAGTATTCTAGCACACCAAATTAGAAGATGGACTAAAATACATATTCTTGTTGTCAAACAAATTAGTGTTTCTGCAAAACTAGATAACATTGAAAAAAATCATAATTGCAACAATAATTACAATCATACGCCGTGGTTACAAAATTTTGTTATAGATATGTATCAGAACATTAGTATAAGTTGTGAAAAAATCTTGACAACAAAATTACATTTGAGAACCATATAGCAACCAATACAACGTAAATTTTCCTCAATGAGACTTTGTTGTGAAAAAATCTCCAAATCAATAGGGATTTATAAGAAGGGATAAATTGATTAAAAGGGATATTACTATCTTCATTAAGGTAAAAGAGATATTATATCACCTAGTGGATATACCAATTGTACTGGATGAAGGGTATGTGCCCTGACCCTAGTTTTATCCATGTTTTGTGGTTTTGACATTTTAAATAAATTGTTCATTGTTATTATCAATTATTAAATATTTAAAGTTTGGTTAAATACAATATGGACAGGATTATAGGATTATTTGATAAATTTTAACTAGATAATATATGATGATTAGATTTCCTAATGTGATATAGGTATTGAATTTATGTGAAACATAATATTTATTTTATGTGGTGAATTTAAAGGAGATGAAATAGGAATTTCAATATAATGCAAAATATTGTGTTAAAAAATATCCATATTTTATTGTTTGTAATGAAATTAGGCCTATATTAGTTCTCTCAAAGTGTGTGTTAAGTTATATTGTAGGATTAAACTATCATTTGAGTATCTTTAATTTTAATCTTATATAAAGACCTTATGATTATAAACTAGTGATAGACCACTAAGATTTTTTTTTTTCAAACGATAAACTATTAGTCAAGTAGAAAGTATGATACATTGGAATACAATGAGGTTAAAACCAAAATGATAGAAACATGATTATTATGTAATAGGATATGCCAACCTATTATTGTGACAAGGCGTATTAAAGTAAGGAAAATTAATACTTTGTAAGTCGAATATAAACCATGACTAGAGCAATTGTTCTAAATGTATCTTTGTGTTGTTTTCCTTCATTGCTATTGTTATAAACTTTAAGTGACGTGGAACATATATCGCTCCGTATTTTCTAAGTGTTTATCTTATATGAATAACATGCAGGGGATTTCCGCAATACTAAGTAGCAATTTTGAGGTATTTATTCATAAGAATAAAGTGGAGAATTATACACTCGACTATGTTATTTTTTTATTTAAAGTTTTTTGTATTCATATTTATGTTTAAATTGTGTTTTAAGTCTTCAAAATTCTGACATCAAGGTCGAGTTTAATAAATTAGTCTTGACTTATTTGTTGTATCTTGATAAAATATTATGTTTGCTGCAATATTACGAGGATAATTGTAAAGCTCTAATAAAGCCAAAATGTTTTATTTCAAATTATTACATTGAGTTGTTATTTCTAGTGATGATGTGATATTCTTTATTGCATCAAAATATACTTACTCGATGAAATTCATTATTGACATTTCTAAGTGTATTATATATATATATATATTACTATTCTTACAAAACTATATATTTTTTCGGATACATTTACCACAAAATTTCATAGAATGCTCTCATAAAGATTGGATGGAAAGGTTTTCTTATTGATGGACAATTTTGCTAAGTGTACCAAATCCTCACAAGTAATAAAGTAGTAAGTAAGATCATCTTCACAGGGATTTCCATTTCAACTCGGCAAATAGCACTACTTGTTTAAAACAGAAAACAAAAAAAATAAAATAAATAAAGTGAGTAAATTAAGAGGGGAGTTTGCAAAATAAAATTGCAAAAAGCACTAGTGAGTTAGTAACTAGTTTGATTGCAGAATTTTAACAACGGTTAGTACTCGATATTGCCTTGTTGTTGGATAAAAGACAAATCAACATTCGGTTGTAATAAAAGGGTTTTATCTAAGTGGTGAGTTAGTGATTTAGTATGTCCCTCCAGCTATCCAGTTTCACCTGTTGATCACTCTAAGGTTATTCACAACACTAAAATGTGCAGGGTCGTAAATCCTACATAGTCCAGTAGGCCAATGTACAAAATGTACAAAGTCCGACTTAACACACTCTCTCTCTCTCTCTCTCTTCTCTCTCTCTC